>JABAYD010007520.1:0-10564 GCA_014822095.1 Diplotaxis tenuifolia | reverse complement strand
TATTTAGATCACACATCGAATGATATTGGGTGTACAATGCAATTTTGAGGTAGATGTATTTTAATGTTATATGAATGTATCTTTTAAATAAAATTATGTGCGGAATGCAATTTAAATAATAACAGGTTTCTAAAATAATTTAGAGTAAAATATATACCAAAATCTGTTAAAATATATAGTAGGCTTGATTTAATAATCAACCCATGTATTCGGTTAATATGTATGCCATGGGATTAGAAGTAGAATAATGATGCTTATTATTATTGCTCGTGAGACTAAGTTCTAATAACCTTTTCGTCTTTAGTATACATATAAACATAGTTATAACATATGTATAAATATGAAATATAAGTGTATCAACTAAATTTGGAAGGTTGTTACATAATATCTTTTGGTTTGGAAAGATATTTATTGTTAGGATAATATTAGCTTAATAACAAAATACATTTAAATAATTTTCTAAAGGTTGGTCCAAAGTAAAAAAGAAAATCATACATGAAATAAGTCATGACTTCTGTTTTAATATATAAGATTATGTTTTAGTATTTTTTATGTTTATTCATTTTAGATAAAATATTCTTGTATATATAAAAGTTTACATATCTTAATTTTTATACATATATAATATAGTTAGTATGTTAACCCATTTTGCTAACATATTATACTCTTTTAAAAGAAATATTAATATTTACTAAAAATAAAATATATTAATATACTAATTCATCAATTTAATATAATTTTGTCATATTCAGTTCAGTATAATAAAATTTAATATGATATATTATTAGCATTATAAAATATGATTTATTTTGTTATTTTTCATTTAGTAAATAATAATTGAATATATATATATATTTAAAGTATAATAATATTTTATTATTAATTACGAAATTAATTAAAAACTACATAAAAATTTTAATTGAGTTCTTGTTAAAAAATCAGTATATTTATTAGGCTTTTTAAAATACATATATTTATACTTAATATGAAAAAATATTTAAAATGAAAAGATATCACAAGTATTATGATTAAAGTAGTTGCACTAAATTTTATATTATTAGTCTTAAGAAAATACATTTATAAATTTATAAGTAAATGTTCAACTAAAAAACACATAAGAAAAATATCATGAATTCTATTTTAAAGTGTAGATATAAACTCATAGTTCTGAAAATAATATTAAACTTGTTTAGTAAATTGGTTTGATATTTAGATCACACATCGAATGATATTGGGTGTACAATGCAATTTTGAGGTAGATGTATTTTAATGTTATATGAATTTATCTTTGCTCGTGAGACTAAGTTCTAATAACCTTTTCGTCTTTAGTATACATATAAACATAGTTATAGCATATGTATAAATATGAAATATAAGTGTATCAACTAAATTTGGAAGGTTGTTACATAATATCTTTTGGTTTGGAAATATATTTATTTTTAGGATAATATTAGCTTAATAACAAAATACATTTAAATAATTTTCTAAAGGTTGGTCCAAAGTAAAAAAAAAAATCATACATGAAATAAGTTATGACTTCTGTTTTAATATATAAGATTATTTACTTCAGCTTGGTACAACTCCTATTTATAGGAATAGACCAGATATTTACATGATAAATAATAAATTATTGTAGATGGATAATCATTATCCTATCTTCATATTATCTAACATAATACACCCTACATACTCCATGCTTTATTCTATTTTGCCCCACCTAATAAATCATTTAGTTTTCTTTTTTTTTTTAATTACAGAAAAGTGAGTAAATACAAAACTATTCTTGATGAGTCTACAAAACTACAACCAAACCTAACCTAAACCCTCTAATCTAACCCAATTGTTTACTTTTTTCCCTTTAATTCCCTTTAGACAGAATCACAATTTCCCGATCTTTCTTCATCTTTCTTTTTTTTTGGCAAACCCTAATCGACGAAAAACCCTCTTTTCTTCACCCCTTTATTTGAAATCAAGTCTGAATCACCTGTTTTTTACTGTGGGATATCTCGCCGACGACATAATCAAATCCTTGATTTCGTGTCTCCTTAAGCCTTCGATTTCCATCTTCCTCAATTCTCGAAAATCTAGTTAAATTGTTTATTTCTTCTGAGTTTTGTGTTGGTTTTTAATGTGGGTTCGAAAGTAATTGATAAAAATTTGTTTGTGAATGATTAAATAAAGTTTATTTAATTGTTATATGGATATTTGTGAAAATCAGGTTTGAAACTCTTTTTAAGTGAAAGCGATTTGGTTATAGTTTTTATATCAGATTGACAGTTGGGTACATGAAGTAGATAAGGTGGTTGAGCGATTGAATGTTACATTATTTAAAATTTAGAAAGTTATAATGTTTAGAGATTTTTTTGGTTACTAAGTGTTTAGAGATATATTGAGGTTGTGACTGAATGTTTGTTGTTTATGTGTATTAAGAGGATCAAGATAATGACAGGCGGTAAAAAAAAGAAGGAAAAAACATATCAAGCAGAACAAGAAAAACAATAACAAGACCACAAAATAAAATGTTGTCGGAAAGAACACTGCTCCTGCAGTAGGAAGTCCTTCAGACGTGGAAAATAAGACTGATCATATGTCTGCAATATCTCAGGTATTCATTCCCAAGAATAGTTCTTTAGTTGTAGTTAATTAAATTACTATTATTGATGTATTACTGGTGTGACTTTTTCTACTAGGAAAAGTGTATATGATTAATACTACTGGGACAGACAGATTAGAAAATAAATTCTAATATACTTTTTATGTGATCTGAAGGAATCTTGATGTTCTATACTTCAAGAACACTGAGTTCACCAAGACGTGTAAGATAAGAAGGATAATAGGATGACAAAGAAACTGAAAGAGAAGGAGGAAGTTTGCTAATCCAGAGCAGTTCACACCACTACCAGTAAAGAGGACACGTGCACCATTACAGGGGCACAAACTACTTTCAAAGAAAGCAAAGGAAAAGAACCAAATCAGAAGCGTCAAAGAAAGGCTAAGGCTTAGAAGAGTCTTGGGTTGACATATTTTGGATGTTTATTATGTATCTCAAGTTTTTTTTACTTATGTAGGATGATATTTAACACTATTGCTTGTAATGAACCTATGTAAGACTATTGCTTGTGTTGTTGCAGGTTTGGACTATTAGAATACTATGTATTACTCTGTGATAAAAACCAAAAATTTGAACTACTAGGTTTGATCGGTATTACTAAGAAAACAAAAAAAAAAACATGTCTAGATTTGTAAAAAAAATCAACAAAAAGAAAAAAAACATGTCTAAAACATGCTAATTTTTTTTAACCAAAACAAATGTTTAAAATTGCTAAAAAAGAAATTGAACAAAAAAACACGTGTTAAAAAGGAGATAACGCATGTTTAAATATTTACACTTAGTAGTACTCAAGCTACTAGTAATATTTGTTTCTTTATAGTAATATTTTTACAAATTACAACATTTTTTAGTAATACCACATCAAAAAATAAAATATATTATTAATACCAATGTATTTAGACACTTTTATATTGTATATAACACATTGACATAAAAAAATTCTGAAAATATGTATTTTTATATTATTTATCTCATTATGATCCTATAGAAGTATAAGGATGTTTTCTATGAAAATGAGAAGTTTTATATCAATTCGAGAAAATAAAAGTATCTTAGGTCTAATTTGACAAATAAACACATATATGGACATATTATCACGTAATATATGATATATATCTTCTAAAAATAATTATTAAGACAAAAAGCAAGGTTATTAGAAATATGCATAAATCATAATACATAGTAGTTCTTAGGGGTGTCAAAATGAGTCAAATGGGTCAACCCAATCCATAATCCAAATGGGTTGATTGTTAATGGGTCATGGGTCAACCAATTCATTTATTAAATGGGTTGGGATGACTCATGACCCATTAAATTACATGGGTCAGATGGGTTAATGGTTGACCCATCAACCCAACATCTTTGTCTAAACCCTTTTTAAAAGGTTTTCTGCAGGGCCCAATTGATAAAAACATCGTTAAACATTATTTTGCGATTTTGGCGTGAAAACATGATTTTTTGCGGTTTTGGCAAAAAACGTGATTTTTGCGGTTTTGGTGGGAAACGTGATTTTACGGTTTGGCGGGAAAACGTGATTTTACGGTTTGGCGGAAAAACATGGTTTTGCGGTTTTGGTGGGAAAATATGATTTTGCGGTTTTGACGAAAAACGTGATTTTGCGGTTTTCACGGGAAAACGTGATGGGTCAGTCCAATTGAAAAACGTGATGGGTTAACGGAACAAATTAATGGGTTAACGAGTTAAAGGGTTTAACCATTAACCTATTAACCCTTTAACCCGTTAACTCATTAATTTGTTCCATTAACCCATTGAATAAAAAATAAACAGTTCATTTGGATTAATGGATCAGTTTGGATTGGATCAACCCATGGGTCATGACTCATTTTGACACCCCTAATAGTTCCTAGTAGTTCATAAGACATTAAAATAAATGAATAAATTATTTTAAATTTGTAAAGTTTATGTGAACGATATAAATAAAAAAATACATATTTTATTAAATTGTATTTTTTGAAATATTATTGAAATCATTTATATATATTTTGAAATTAATTTTTGATTAAAATAGATAATATTTTACTTTAAATTTGATAAAATTTATATAAAAGAAATAAAATTTTAATTTAAGTAAAGTAACTTATAGATATTTTGTAAAATTTATTTTTGAAATTAATTGTTGATTAAAATATTATTTAAATAATTTAATCTTTTATTTTAAGATACATATAAAAATTTATATTGTTTTCATAATTTTTCGTTATTAATAAAAAAGTAGTAAAATATTTATTAATAAAAAAATTCTGGCCAAAAAAAATATGACCAAAAAATAAATTCTAGTCTAAAAAAATGTGGGACCTATTCGGAAAAAAAATATAGTTGCAAGTCCCGCAGCTTTAAAAAAATAGAGATAAAAATATAAAAAAGGTAAGGTAAAGGGAAAAATGGTGGGGTAGTGAAAAAAAGATGGAATTGTAATAATAGATTTTTTCCAACTAGGGTGTAGTAGAATATTTTCCTTAAAGGAATAGATCTTTAATGGGGGCTTAAAGAAATTGCTTAGCATAAAGGAGGAAGGGGACCCACGGAAATACCTAAGCACTAGCTGCAAAACCGCTCAATTAAGCACCGCAGCTTGCCCTGTTTTGCAGGCCCCGCTGCTACGTGGCGGCCCATGATTGGTGGGTTTTTAACTTTTTTTTAAGACAAAAACGAAAAATAGAAAAAAAAAGAAATAAGCACTCTCAACCCATGCCCACGGGGCCAAAAACTACTGTTGTGTTCAAGTTTTTTGTTAACGTAGCTCGAGCCTCGAACAACATCGCAACAACAGTCTCAACACCATTCGAGCTTCAACCTCAGTTTTTGCAGCCGTTACAACCTCCAGGTCGTAAACCACACACTATTCAACTATACAAATATTAACCTCACTTCCACACATCTGACAATTCATACCAGAACTTGGTTTTCATGAACATATGTTACTCAGACATTACAAATATCTGTTTAATAGGGTGTATAGAGCAAAAAAGCTCATTTTTGTCGTTAAAAAACTAAAGTATAGTTTAAATAGAACATTTGATAGGATATACATTCTTGAAACATGCTTTTTTTTTGGTTTCTTCTTAAGGTATGTACTTATGCACATATCGTTATTTTGTCTATAATCTATAACGTTCTTGAATATGCTTTGGATTAAGTTCTCTAGGTTTTGCTTCATCCATTGTTTCAGTTTCCTGAATAGCTACTTGAGCTTGTGATCCATGTTTTTAACTACTGCTTCACTTGTGTCATGATATACAAAGTCTAGAGAATCTAGGGCCCTAGGCTAGTACTATAGATGTAAAGGCTGAATTGAGTTTATTAGAATGTATATGACAGTATTTATACTGATACAAGAGGTATAAACTAGGGATTACATATTTACTAAAAGACCGTTCTATATTTATTCTCTACACACACTCTCAAGATGGAGGGAGCTTGATCACTCCAATCTTGGAAATAAGCTCTTGAAACCGTGATCTTCCCAGAGGTTTTGTCAATGCATCAGCTAGTTGATCGCGGGTAGAAACATGAGTGAAACGAAGAGCTCCAGACTGGACATTGTTACGGACAAAGTGAAAATCCAGAGCTAAGTGTTTCATCTTTGAGTGGAACACCGGATTGGCACTGAGGTAAGTAGCACCTACATTATCACAGTAGACTGTAGGCGTAGAAGGTAATGTAACACCAAGTTCTTGGAGAAGAGACGAGATCCAACAAAGTTCAGCCGCTGTATTTGCAACTGAGCGATACTCAGCCTCGGTTGAGGAACGTGCGACTCCCGTCTGTTTCTTAGAAGACCATGCTATTGGGGTAGAGTCAAGATATACCACGCACGCATTTGTGGAGACGAAGTCATCCGTATCGCCGGCCCAGTCAGCATCACAGAAAGCATGGAGATGAAGAGGTGACTCATGTTGACGGATGAAGACACCATGTGACAATGAACCTGCAAGATAGCGAAGGATTCCCGTTGCGGCTTGCCAATGTATGTCCGTCGGTCTATGCATGAATTTCGAGAGACGATTGACAGTGTTGGCGATGTCTGGCTGAGTATAAGTGAGATATTGGAGGCTTCCAATAAGCATCCTATATTCCTTGGGGTCAAGACACGAAGTACCTGACGAGATAGAGAGCTTGGGAGTGGTGGCTTGAGGAGTGGCAACAGGTTTGGCTTCAAGCATATGTAGCTTGGTAAGTAGGTCGATGATGTACTTGCGTTGCATTAAGTGAAGGCCAGTGCGGGGGCGCGTGACTTCAATTCCCAAAAAATAATATAAGTCGGTGGGGTCTTTGAGAAAGAAGCGAGAGGCTAGAACATGTATGCAAGCAGAGACCAAGGATAAGCTGCTACCAGTGATTATGATGTCGTCTACGTAGACTAGGATGTAAAGAACGTGAGAACCATGTAGGTAGATGAATAATGATGTATCAGCACAAGAATTATGGCACCCCATTTGGCAAAGAAAATACTTTAGTTCCGGATACCACGCCCGGGGAGCTTGTTTGAGGCCATACAACACCTTCTTTAAGCGACAAACATGATGAGGTCGGTTGGTGTTGACGAAGCCTGGTGGTTGAGAGACATAGACTTCTTCAGAGAGAATGCCCTGGAGGAACGCATTGTTGACATCGAGTTGTTTGATCGGCCAGTTGCGTGTTACAACAAGGTGGAGGACAAGACGGGTGGAGACTGACTTCACAACAGGACTAAAATTTTCGCCATAGTCAATGCCATACGCCTGTGTATAACCGCGAGCCACCCATCTCGATTTGTACCGGTCAACATCACCATTAGCCTTATATTTAATTGTATGAATCCATTTGGAACTAATAACATTTTGAGATGCCGCCGGTGGGACCAACTCAAATGTATGGTTAGCAATTTGAGCATCATACTCAGCGCTCATAGAGCGACGCCAATTCTCATCTCGCATGGCTGGTTGAGGGTTGTTGGGATCATAGGTTTGGTAGTTTGGGCTAAAAGGGTCATTTTTTTGGCTGGTTTTGTGATATTGTTTTTGGAACGAGTTTTCATAGGATGAGCATTGCGAGGTTCTGGTGCTGGATTCACGACCGGGTCGAGAATTTTTTCAGGTTGTAGGTTGGGGGTAGAGGTTTGTGGTTTTGTGGTAGTGATGTCGGGTTGGTTTGTCTGCACATTACCTGACGATGTGGCTGATGAACTCTGTTCTGAACCCACTGTATGATCATGCTCTGTAGTAGCAGAACTAGTTGACGACGATGTCGTCTGGTGAGGATTCTGGCTCGGGGGAGGCAGTGGAGATGAGTGTACGAGTGAAGGCTTGGAGATCGGTATCATAGTTGGTGGAGAGAATACAGCTTGAGGGTGAGTTTTTTCGTTGGCTGAGGCGGGAGCAGAGGTAGAAGGAGAGGTGAATGGGAATTCCGACTCTATAAAAGTGACATGTCGAGACGTGTAGATGCGGCTTGTTGGAGTGTGCAGACATAAGTATGCACTCTGAGAAAGAGAATAGCCGAGAAAAACACATCGGAGAGAGCGGTTGTCCAATTTGTTGCTGGCATATGGACGGAGCCACAGAAAACATGCACACCCGAACATCTTGAGCTTTAGATAGTTAGGTGGCTTGTTGAAGAGCTTTGAATATGGGGACTGATTGTTGAGCACTGGAGAAGGTTGGCGATTGATTAGGACACCGCATCGGCGAAGGCGTATGTCTAATACTTCGTTGGGATGGCAGCCTGATGTAGAAGAGTTAGACCATTCTCCACTATGTGACGATGTTTCCGTTCTGCAATGCCATTGTGTACAGGAGTGTGAGGCGGGGATATGAAGTGTGATATGCCATGGGTTGCCAAGAACGAACGCAGCGTTAAGAACTCCCCTCCATTGTCTGAGTAGAGATTGCGGATCGGCAGAGCAAAGTGTTTCTCCATGACTGCTTTGAACTGAATAAAGATTTCGCGCACTTGGGATTTCTTTTTGAGAGGGTATAGCCATGTATAGCGAGTGAAGTGGTCAACAAAGAGGAGGTAGTATTTGTATTGGTCAACAGAGGTAATGGGAGAGGTCCAGACATCTGTATAAATATAGTGAAGGGGTTGAGAAGAAGAGATTGTGTTTGTATAAAAAGGAAATTTGTGGATTTTATTAATAAGACAATGAGAACCCGGAATTTTTTGAGAAGAATCAGAAACATATAAAGCAAATTGAGAAACAACAGATTGTAAAACAGAGGAGGATGGGTGTCCCAAGCGCGAGTGCCAGTAAGTGAGTGAGGTCTTTGGTGTGGGTGAGGTGAAAAGGGTGATAGTATTGCGGGATGTAACCGGCCGCTCGTACAACTCGTCTTCAGTTTTGCCTTGGAGCAATTGGACCCCCGTGCTGAGATCCTTCATCTGAAAGGGGGCAGGGAAAAATTCAACAGACACATTGTTAGTATTGCACAAACAGTATACGGAAATAAGATTTTTCTGTAGGTTATGAATATATAAAACGTTGTTTAAGGCAAAGGATCGAGTTTGAGAGTTTGAGGAAGTGGAACCAGTATGCGAGATGAGAATGGTTGAGCCATCAGAGATGGTGACTTCTTCACCTCCGGTATAAGGCTGGTGAAGCGCGAGGTTGCTTAGGTCTGTTGTGAGATGATGCGTTGCACCACTGTCGAGGATCCAATTGTTGGGATTGTAGGACTGCGCCATCGCCATGTTCGCACGTGGCTGCCACGACGTTGGAGCGGGAGATGTATTGTAGCGCTGACCTAAAGTAGGAGCATACGAGGACCCTTCAAGCTGAGTACAGCGGCGTGCGCTATGTCCATGTGTTCCATACAGCTGACATCGTCCCTGATAACCACGCGGAGCTGAGTCGGAACGAGGAGTGAACTGTTGTTGTTGTTGCCATGTTGGCTATCCTCTGTTTTTGTTCCGATTCGAATGGTGATAGTTGTTACGGCTGTAGTTGGAGGAGGAGTTGCGGACCTGAGCTGCATTAGCGGTTTTCGGTTGATCTGTAGAGATCAGATTCTTGGTCTTCAGCTTAACTTCATGATTCAGAAGCTTTTTATGTATTTTCGTAAGAGAAGGTGGCGTCTCTCTGCTTTTAATATGATCCACAATCTGTTTGTAATCTTCTGGGAGACCATCAAGAACATACTCGATTTGATCCTCAATGTCGAATGGCTTTCCTAGTAAAGCCAACTGATCAAAACGTGTAGTGAAACCTTGAACATACTCATCGATGGACATGGTTCCCTTGGTCCAAGCTTTAACTTGTTGTCGAAGTTGTTTGATGTGGGCGCGACTCGGTTTCGCGTAAGTCGCAGACGGAACTTCCCAAATCTGAGCCGATGTCGTCGTCGTTGAAAGGATGTGTTGAATGGAGACCGTTATAGCTCCGAGCAATGAGCTGTAGATCAGCTTATCCTGCCTCTTCCAGAGAGTGTAATCAGGATTGGTCGACACGACACCATAAGTGGTGACTGTCGGAAGCGGTTGAACCGTCGAGCCATCAATGAATCCGGCAAGGTCATAACCGTCGAGCAAGGTGCGGACTTGGCGGCTCCACATCAGGAAGTTGGATGCCGTGAGATTGGTGACGTTTGTCATGTTGAGATTGAGAAGGTGCTGGGAATCGGAGAGCTGAATCGTCTCAGAGAAAATCGCCGGAGAGTTTGGCATCGTCGAAGGTTGAGTGAAGAAGATGATGAACAGTATTTTTTTTTTTTAGATTTTGTTTCACGGCATGAAAAGAAAAAACAGATGCCCTAGGGATCAAGCTCTGATACCATATATATGTAAAGGCTGAATTGAGTTTATTAGTATGTATATGACAGTATTTTTGCTGTATATAAGAGGTATAAATTAGGGATCACATATTTACTAAAATACCTGTGACACCCGTCACCTCCTATCTGGAGTACAGCGTGTCATCCCTGACGCGTCAACAAACAACAATGTGATACCCATATC
>JABAYD010007516.1:213-12514 GCA_014822095.1 Diplotaxis tenuifolia | reverse complement strand
AAAAAAAAAGAGATATTAGATTTGGGGAGAGAGAGTAGAGAGACATAGGGAGAGAATATAGGAGAGGGGAGTATTTTGGTTAGATTTTTAATTTTGTTTTTTTTTTCTTAGTTATTAGGCCTAATTTCCCATATTAAAAGTGAAAAGTATAATGTTTCTACTCATACATGTTTACGTTGGAATAACTTTAGTTTTGACAAATCGATGCAAGCGATCGTATGAAAAGAAAAAGATGATAGGCTTTTGGAAATTGGGATGCATCAGAGTTGAAGAAGGAAGCTGCTTTCACTGAATTGGAGAAAGAGAGAAGAAGAAGATGAACCTTTGGAAACCAGAAACCATTTATTAATTTGACTGTCGATACTCAAAGGAGGTGTGGGAAAATTTGGCAGAGAGGTTTGATGGTTGGAGATTTTACTTATGAATGTTCGGAAATAGTAGCTCTGATATCTACTACTCAGAATACTATCAAGATTTTCACATTGAAGTATTTATTTCAAGCCACAATTCATAGGCTTTGGATGGAAAGAAATGGTAGAAGACATGGTGAACCAGCCCTGCAGCCTACTGAGATCATCAGACAAATTGATAGAGGAGTTAAAAACCGATTTTCTTCTATTCAAAGAGCAGGGGATGATAGATGAAGGGATGGGTTACAATATTGGTTCTCCATGAGACCAATTATTTTGAGTTTAGAAAACTTGTAAAAACAAGAGGTAGAAGATTATACATTTGATAGTAGGAAGCATTGTAAAATGTAACAAGGATTTTTTTTTTATTGAATAAATTTAACATTCATTCAAAAAAAAAAAGAAGATGAGATATAAGTTCATTACTCAATCCAGGCAACTCAACTGGGCTCAGGAAGATGGCATCATTGACAAAGAACAATGAAATTGAATTCTTCCTGAAACGAACGAGTTGTCTATACAGAGTTGGATCACTTAGCTCTCTCTATCTCTAACTCATCGTTTCTTGAGCAATAAATATATTAAAAAGAGGAGAATATTGCTTTGCTTCTTTATCTTCTTCTTCATGTTGTATCATGTGCATCTACCATAAGGTTATATCTATATCTAATTCATGAATTTCCTGCAGTTGTGAGCTTTACATAGGCATGTCACCTTGAATTCCTCTGGTTCGTCTGGATCAAATAAGTAATCATACCTGCCAAACACCACACACACAACCAACATTCTCTTAATATGTATGACAGAAGAATACTATATTGTATAAAATATGCACTGTACGTTAACTCCTCTCCCACAGCTACATTGGCCTTGGCGATGAGAACAATCCTGCTTTCCTCATCTCCTACGCTCATTATCCTTGCATAGCAATTTGGCGTACACTGCACACCACGCATCTTTGAGTTTAGGCTCTTCAATATCTCTAAATTTATTAACAAACTGCTTACCGAATGGTTGATCAGGCGAGCTATATTCCCTTTATCAGTAGCATCAACCACTACTTCCTCACTGATCTTGAACAGCTGCAACAACACAAGATCCTTCCCTTTGGTTATAAGAGAAACTGAGAGACAATTGTGGAGAGAGATGAATGGGAACTCACATAGCAATCCTTCCCTTCTCTGCGGTAACGTGCTTCTCTCAAGTCTGCAATGCTACCTCTCACCTGTTCCCCTCTGTATTCAATAACCATTTCTCCATCTTGGATAACTCTTCTTGCGAAAAGACCCCATCCATGTATTCCAGATCTCCCAAAGCATACCCTATCCATTTCTGTCCTCTGTCGCATGAAACAACATACACTTGTAAGTTGTAACATTTGAATATAATAATACAACAAAAAAGGAAAACCAATCTCTATAACCCTCTCTTGCCTGCAAGTGGTGAAGTCGTTCCCTGAAAGATGAAAACGATTTGGATTCTTCCGGCACAAGCTACACGTAATACACACCCCATAAACTGTCAGATACAGATAATACTTTGGAAAAAGGAATAGAAAGACTTTCTTACTCTAAAAGTGTTTAGAGTTCGGATTGCTGCTGATGGATGATGGTTTGGTCCTCTTGCCTGGTGAGGGATAGCTTCTTCTTCACTCCTCTACAAAACTAAGATCAGCCTAGTGAACAACAGTGATTTTTGTGGCTAAGACACAAGATAGTACCTTCTTGGTATTGATATCTCTTCTGTATACTCGACAACGAGCAGCAGAAAACGGATCACATGTAACAGTATCCTCTACGGGTAACTCCTTATCGTCTCTTCTGATTGATGAAATAAGCTGGGAACCATCACTCTTCTTGTTTTGGACAGGAGTTTTTGCAGATAAGACCTCTTTAGAAGTTTCCATAATTAACACAGTATCTGGGTCTGGAGCTCTACACACCAAAAACAATAGTTCATTAAACCAGCATTGGATTCTGAGTATAATACCACAGGTTCTTTAAGCAGAGTATTGATAAATGTTACCTGTGATAAGCACAATAAGATAGCATCTTTGTTATCTGCCGACCATTTTTCTTCAAGCAGTGCAACTGCATACAGAAAATGCATGTAAACAATGTCTGATTCAAAGACTATAAAGGTGAAGAGGCATCCAAAACCAGTTCTACCACAGAATGACTTCAACAATTTGGTTTCATATCTTTCAAATGAAGGAAAGGTAGGCATACCTCCATTCTATAACCAGCTCTGGAGGCACACATGGCGTGGTAATACGTAGAGCATTTGCAACACTGAGTGCACGAGCCGTGTATTTGTTTGCATATCACACATATCTGAAAGCCATCAAAACTTGCATATTAGTTTAGAGAAAAAAAAAATCCGAAATGAAGGTTTCTTGCATTGTAGCTCCCTGCTGGTAGTGGAATTTTATTATACCTTGACAAAATTACTTGATGGAATACTCAAAATCCCAACAGCTGGTTCCATCTTTTCATCACTTGCAAAACATACTTCAGGCTGAAACCAAGCACACGTCACATGAACCCACAATGTTTCCACATCAGTTGGCTTCAATGCACCTCCTATCATCCGTCAAAACATTTAGTATCAAAGAATATAGTTACTGGGCAGCAATGCCATATGTTGGATAAGGCCTAAACAGATAGCTGAGTATGCTTNNNNGGGGCAGAGGCAGCAATCCCGCTTAATACTTGGTTTCTCGCACGCTTTACAGACCCATGAGGTGGAATCATGAATATGTCTAGCGCCATAGCATTCTTGATGCACTGCTATTTGGCATCTGTCAAGAATAAAAAACAACAAACATCTTAAACAATGACATTCGATAATGCTTCACAAGTTGCTGTTAAATATTCCACGGAGAACAACCATCTTTGACATGAAAATTATAATGGCAAACTCTGTCTCACATATCTTATCCACATAAACTAGCAAATTGAGGCATTCACGTGGTTTATTCAGGCAGATGATATCATGTTTTCAAACAAAGACATGAGCAATAAAAGATTAATAACAGCACCTGTTGCAGATGATAATTTTGTTGTATTCCCAATCTTCAACCCATCTACAAACTGCA
Source organism: Diplotaxis tenuifolia (assembly GCA_014822095.1). Taxonomy (NCBI): domain Eukaryota; kingdom Viridiplantae; phylum Streptophyta; class Magnoliopsida; order Brassicales; family Brassicaceae; genus Diplotaxis; species Diplotaxis tenuifolia. The sequence continues at coordinate 9,007 of JABAYD010007516.1, read as the reverse complement.
CATCGTTCTGTTGTCCACTTCGCATTGACCGGCTCATACTTCTCTGTCAACAAGGAAAGAAACCGCCAGTAAAAGCATCAGACAAGGCACTTGAAGCTTTTCAACATGTTTACAAGATATCATAGTTTCTTTAATACCTGACAGAAAAGTACGCAACTTCTGCTTTCTCTGCTTTATGGAAGGTCGTTTAGGAGCTTTAGCTGCTGTAGCATTTGCATGTAGCTCTCCTAATTTCATCATCTGCAGTGTAAGAGGACAGATAAACATGTCAGTTTATTTTTACCTAAGATAAAACAGAAGGAAGATGCAATTGCAAGTGTAATTGTACAAACCCATTCTTCTAGCGGCAGCTTTGAGCTTTTGACTATCACACTGGTCTTCCAATTTTTTGCTTTCGATCCGGTATGCTTTTCCCATTCACTAAGTGCTTTCTTTTGTGGTCCACATGAACCACACTTACATACGACTCTGTAAATAAACAAACATTGTGTAAGAAGATTCTGCACATCAATTAGCAGAAGAAACCTGAAAACATAGGGAAGGTAAGTCTCCTTACAGATGGACATTTGGAAAATAGATTCCTTCTACTCCAGAGCATACAACGGTAACCTTGTCAGGAAGAACCATCTGACCATCGCCTTTGTCAAGTCTGTACCAGTACCCACTCAACAATGTAATTTGGCAATGAAACAAATAAGAAAAGTTTCAAAAGAGGCCTACTTTGACTTTGAGTCTGGTTTTTCTGAATCTGATAGCTCAAAGTCAAATTTGACTCTGCAAGTAGGACAGTAGTAATCTGTTTCTCCCAAACCCTTCAGAGATCATCAAAATGAGATTGAGTTCAACACATGCAAGCAGATGAGAATAGAAATAACCTTGATGAAGTCCAAAATAGCATACCTCTGATATTTGGTCACACTCTGCGTGTACCCAGACTTTACAACCATCACATTTGACCTAATTAACCACACGGATATTAAAAAAAAAACAAAATAAGAACAGCCAACAGCTGAGGCTATACATCACTATAGAACCTTCAATTTTAGTATTCGTACCCAGGTTTGCCTGTCCAAATGATTCCTTATCCTCTTGCATATACCACAATTGTGTTTTGATTTTGTCAGCTGCAACAACAACAACCAAAGCAGGCTTACTCGTATCTGCATCAGCTAAGCCCACATTAAGCATAACCACAGAATAAAAGACACTACATACCCTTGAGCATGGTTTACACAACAATTGATCTCCGGGAGTAAGAGCTTTCATTTTTTTGGCCATCTCATAAGAAAACACTGTTTCACATCCTACACAAGCTAGTGGATTTCTGTATTTCTTCAACTCCTGCAAAGAATATAATATAATCAAAAAGATACATTCCACAGAGAAAAATATATAAAAATGAACCAAGGGGCATCGAACCAAATTCTTATCAGCATTGTTTTATTTCGATAACTAGAACAAAGCCAATCAATGAATGTTTTACCAAAGTAATGCTTGAAAAGGAACCTATGTAAAACTAACTCACAGACAGAGAGAGACACTTGCCTGGCTTGGAGCATTGCTATTGAGATCCTGACTCCATCTGTAGAAAGAATCGTCAAAACTGGAGTTACCAGCAGCAATATGAATATCATGCATCAACTTCTCCATGAATCCCTGATCTGCCAAAAATGCTTCCTCTAGAGCCATCTGAAATCTCCCAGGGCTGCATCCCTGCAGCTCAGACTGTTCCTGGAACCTGAATCAGTAAGTAGCTATTAACCACTAATCCACACTTCAAAAATATATAATTCAGGATGCCCACCTGGCAACATAATCCAAAAAAGGGAAGATCATCCCTCTCCTCACCCATGCATAATCCTACTTACATTAAAGCAAACAGTCAGAAACCAGCAGCTTTTAGAAAACTCAAAAGAATCTATACCCTTGCATTCTCGTTCCCAGGGTGACCAAAGAAGACAACGCAGGCTGAATCAGGTACACAAGAACGCAAGACAGTCTCTGGTGCTTGCGTCATCGGATCAACAACAATAGCTGGCCAAAACAGCTCAACTCCTCCAGACTTAGCCCAAACCAAGTCACCTGAATAAAACTTCTCAGGCCCATAACAACCTTCTTCATCCGGCTCCTGAAGCTTTCCGTCAACAACACAAGCACGAGCCTCACCATGTTGCTTGCTTTTCAAACTAGTAGCTTTAAGAGCTCGAGAACTAACTCTCTCATTACTGCACTCTACCTCTTCCTCGTTGCCTCTTTTCCTCCAGTCATCGAGTACAGAGTCGTTGAAGCGGGAAGGAAGCGTCCTGATTCTCCCTCTAGATGTCTGAACAAGCGGTGGACGGGAGACACTGTTGGACGCTGACTCTACCTCAACAACAGGAGAAGGTGGAGCAGAGAATCCATTCCTTCCTCTTCCACCTGGAATGATCCCGGAGGAGATTTCTCCGAGAAGGCTGAGAGGGTAGTAGTAGTAACCTCCCGAGTTCGTCTTCTTCATGGAGTCACTCACCGAGTTACTGAGTCTGGACCGTTTCGAACTCGGTATCATCTGGGTTTTAAGTTTCCTTTTGATAATCATCTTCCGCGAAACCCTAACCTATCTCTCCCGATGTCAGGTAAAACAAAAACAAGAGAAGTGGGTCTTCTCTAACAAGTAAAGTCGCAAACTTTCAGTTTTTTTTTTTTAAAATTATTATTGAAGGAGAGACGGAGAAAGATCTGTTCTTAACTTGTCTCGTTCTGTCTCTATCTTCAATTTTCAGAAAGTCCGAATTTTTATTTAAAAGATGAAGCCTTTCTTATGATTTAGATAATAACGAAACTGGGAAGGAGTTGCTTTTTTGTTTCTGGGTGAGAAAAAGTTTGTAGAGAGAGAAAGCGTGACAGAGTTGAGGAGAGAGAAGATGCAATGTGGGTTGTACGATCGGGTGTACACTACTGTGGTTTTAGCTAACATGCGCCTGAGGAAGTTAATATGCAAAAACAGAGTTCATGCTTTTTTCTTCTTCCATTTTCTTGGACACAATTCAAAGATCGTGTCTCTTGTCTTTGTTATCTTGCTTTGTTATGGAGATCATAAGTCTTTCTCATTGTAGTATTGCTATAAATATGAGTTTCTGTTCCAAATTCCTTAGCAGCTGGAATGAAAGTTTGCATCAAATAGGAAGTTTATAGACAAAAAAAAAACTATTATTCTATGCCCAGTCCATCAAACTCTACTTATATGCTTTTACAATTGTAAAATTTAAATATTCTTCTCCCTTCTGCTTAGAGAGCCTTATGGAGGACGCAGCTACCAAAAAAAAATTGAAAGTTTCCCACCAAATTTTCAGAACTCTGGTAAGGGTGTTTATGTAATTATACACTTGTATGAGATCTTCCGGTTTATAACTAACCGAGAATCAAGGAGGAAATCATGTGCAGTTGAAAATCCAATCAGAGAAATGATCTGTACCGTTTCATAACGCTATAAAATGGTTAGAGATGACGATGTTGTGTTTACAATCTCATTTTTTTCATATTTTTGAAAAGCATTATCATCCTTTGTAGTTTGTACGTTCACAAACCATTCACAAGCTATTTACGTCAACTGTTAAATCATACGGTTGAAGTGTTGAACTATAGAAAGCATCAAAAAACTTACTGTATATAATTAGTTTTTTTAGAGACAGCTTGAACAAGATCAAACATAAATAATCATCATAACACTTGAGTAAACTCCAAAGACTTGTCATCCTGTCCTAATCATTACTAATTACGCTTAGCGGTAAGATTATTCCTGAACCTTCGTTGTTTCAACTCTAGTAAAGAAAGACCCTGAGGCTTGACCTTCTTCGCATGCTCATGCTTCTCCCTTTCATCAAACAACATCTTCTCAACTTTACTGCGAGTCTCCGGGTCAAGATCATCCAGTTTGCTACTCTTTGGATCAATTTTCTTAGTGTCAATCTCAGGCTCCCCTTTCACACAATATTTCCACCACTGATACTTGTTTACCTTTGTCAAGAGGACCGTTATGACCTTCTCATCGTAGACGTAACAAAAGCAGTCTTCAGGCTTCACAGCATCGAAGAGTGCTCCTTCTATGATTGTATAGTTGAGACGAACTTTCAGACGGTTCTGCTTGAATTCACAGGTAAAACACCTTGGATTGATGCCGCTAGGCACTGGAATGGTGATTGTGACCTCCTTGAGATTCTGTGTCCATGAGTACATCTCAAAATCAAGCCCATTCCCTTTGTTAGGAACTTCACCATGGGTGACATTCTCTTTTCCATGTTCCGTGGGCTCCAAGCTTTCCTTGTTCGGCTTCTCCGACTCAATTGGCAGACTCTCCTCTTTCTCCTCCTTCTCGGCTTCCCTCAACCTCTTCCTCGTGGCCGTAACAGCAGCGGAGATCTCCTTCTCCGCCGTATCTTTCAACAGAAATTCGCTCTCTTTCCCAATAAAGTCGAGAACTTTCTCCAAAAGCCCTAGTGGGTTTGAAGGATCAAGACTTGCGATAAAAGGCAACGAGGGTTTCTCCTCCTCCTGCATCTCAGAGGTGGTCTCCATTGGTATTCGTTAAGCTGTTAGGGTTTATTGCTGGTGTAGGTCAGAATGAAATTTACTTGATGCCGGCCAATGAAGCAAAGATTGTGTATTTATAGTGGAAGCACCAAGGCAAAAAAAATGGAACGTTTCAGGAAAACCCTTCCTTTTCGTTGATCCCCAAGCTTTGACTAAGTTTTCCAATATTAATATAAGTTTACTTATTCAAAGATATGTTCCTTTTTCAAAGATATTTTACTATTTATCATTCAAAATATCATGGATATCTGCAATTCCCTAAAATTAGTTTATACCATTTACAAAGGATGTCAAAAAAAAAAACAATACAATTTACAACATTTTGATTGATTTTAAAATCTTGAGATTGGTTTATATAAAAGATCTTCAGAATTTTTTTATTTTTTTCTATTTCATTTACTGTAATTTAATTTAAAAATGGAATGTTGTGGACAGAATAAACAAGATTTGAGGAAAGCTAGTTAACAGAACAATAATATTTGTTGAAATATTGCATGATCAAATTATTTTAATTTTTTTTTATGAATTGAAAAACATCATATTTGGCTTATACTTATTTGATAATTATTAAATTCCGTAGCATGTGATTTTATTTTAATTTTCACAAAAAAAATCAATGTTATAGAAAGGACATGTTATATGGACACAGACGTTCATAAAAGATCTATCGCCTAAAGATTAATAAACCACAAATGTATTTGCTAAGGATAGGAGAGAAAACCTAAAAAACAGAGATATATCCAAAGTTCCAAACAAACCAAACATAAATGCTAGCCGAATCACAACGCAGATTTGATCTTAGAGCCACACAAAAAGATGATACTCAAATAATACAATTGTCTCAAGATAAGAACAAGGAAAGATCAGTTAAACTTTGCATTAGAGAAATCCATATTAGGATGCTGAGACATAAACTTCTTCATCATATCATTCTTCTCCATCTCATCACTCGTTGGTAGTCCCATCTGCTTCTGCCTCTGATCAAACATCATCTTCTCAACTGTACTCCGAGTCTCCGGGTCAAGATCAGTCAGTTTACTACTCTCTGGCTCAACTTTCTGAGTGTCAATCTCAGGCTCCCCCTTCACACAACACTTCCACCACTCCATCTGGTCTTGCTTTGTCAAGAGCACTGATATCACCTTCTGATCCTCGATGTTCCAGAAGGATTCGTCAGGCTTCACGGCATTGAAGAATTCTCCATCTATGATTGGTTCTTGACCTTTGAGACCGACTTTAAAACGGTTCTTCTTGATTTCACAGGTAATGAACCGTGACTTAGTGCCGCTAGGTACTGGGATAGTGATTGTGACCTCCTGGAGATTCTGTGTCCATGAGTAGTTATCAAAGTCAAGCCCATTCCCTTTGTTAGGAACTGTAACAAACAAACAAGAAGTTAGACCATGTTTATCGGCACTTCTTAGCCAACGTCCTTAGCATTTACGGACTTAAAAGTAAATCCAAAAAATAGAGAAAATGAAGGACGTACCTTAAAATGGGATTTCTCTCTTGCGTCCTTATGTGCCAGCTGGCAATCTCTCTCTCTCTTTCTCTGCGACTTTTGATTCTTCAATTGGAATTGGAATTGGAATACGGTGGGTACGGGGGTGTGAGCGGTGGATACGGCGGGTACGGTGGGTACGGGGGTGTGAGGGGTGGATACGGTGGGTACGGGGGTGTGAGGGGTGGATACGGTGGTGGAGGACGTGGCGGATCGGGTAGTAATAGAGAGTTAGATAATATTTCGCTTCCGAAGCAGAGTTTTGGGAATCTTGTTCATTTTGAGAAGAATTTCTATATCACATATTATAATGTTCATATTGTATATAGTGCTATACGGTATACATGTATATAGTAGAGCTTAGTGTAGAATGTATTATTACGAGTATAAATACTCAACTCATGTACTCATTTTAAGTTGAATGAAGATATTTTACATTTGGAGTTTGTTAGCTGTTATGGTATCAGAGCCGTTGAGCTAAACTCAACCTCCGATCCTCTTCTCCGGCGATCTGTTCCATTCTCCGATCTATCGCCGATCAACTCCGTCGTCTTCATTCACCGGCTTCCTCTTCCTCTCGCTTTCCGTCTCCATATCTCTCGTTCTCTTCCGCTGTCATCCTCGATTCATCTCCGTATCTTCCGTTTCTACTTCATCTTGATTCGATTCAACCTAGTATCGATTCGTTTTATCTCGATTCATTCATAATGGGAAAGAGGAAGTGTAAATCTAAGTATCGCACCTCAACTCCGGATAATCAATCTCCAACTCACCGCGATGGATCTCCTCGATCCGCTCCTTCACGCGAAGCTTCTGGATCTTTGAATCAAGTTCACACTGCTCCAGATCCTGATTCTGCAGCTCCGATTCGGATCCCTAGGCCGTTTGAGGTATCGAACGCTCCTGATAATATTCATAGTCCGTATTACCTTCACAGCTCTGATAATCCTGGATTAGTTCTAGTATCTGAGGCTCTAGATGGAATGAACTATAGTGTCTGGGTTATAGCTATGACAACTAGCTTAGAAGCGAAGAATAAGATTGGATTTATCGATGGATCTCTGGTTGCTCCTGCTGAAACAGATCCTTATTATCGAATTTGGTGTCGCTGCAACAGTATGGTGAAGTCATGGATGTTAAACAGTGTTACGAAGAAAATCTACACTAGTATACTCTATTTCAAAGCAGTTGCTGACATATGGAAGGATCTTCATGCTCGTTTTCACACTCTACAAACTTCGACATCAACTTCACTCTCTAAGGCAGGGCAACATGGATCTCTCATCTTACCATACTCAGACGCAATCTTTGTGGGAAGAGCTCAATAGTTTACAAGTTCCAGCTAGCACCATTGAAGGACTTCTTGCTCAGAATGAGAACAACAGAGTCATTGATTTTCTCATGGGACTCAATGACAGTTATGATCACATTCGCAGTCAGATTCTCATGAAGAAGTCTCTACCTTCACTGTCTGAAATCTACAATCTTCTTGATCAAGAAGACAGTCAGAGGTCTGCTAGAAACACTTACAGTGAGCCGGATCCAGTCACTCTTCAAGCTTCTTCTGCTGCTCACTATGGCAAAAACAGACCTGTCTGCACTCATTGTGGTGGTTATGGTCACATCATTGATCGCTGCTACAAGTTACATGGATATCCTCCAGGGTTTAACAAGTTCAAAGGGAAGCCTAATCCCAAGAAGTCTCAATCTCAGACTTCTCAAGTAGCAGCCAATGCGATCAGTTCTCAGACGGTCTTGCCGGAAGTCATTGCACCACCAGGATCTTCTTCTCTCACTCCAGAACAAATGCAACAGTTCATAGCCTACTTTAGCTCTCAACTTCATGATCAGAGTGCATCATCAAAAGACGGACTTCTTCCTTCGCCTTCAGCCGTACCAAATGCTTGCAAAGCTAATGGTACTTTCCTTCCTCTATATACTTTTTCTATTCTTGGCATGCCTTCAGCTCTCTCTTCTGGCAATACCATAGTTTCAAGTGAGTCTTGGGTTATAGATTCAGGTGCTACTCATCATGTGTGTCACAACAAATCCCTTTTCACTTCCATTAAACCTTTAACCAATACCTTTGTTACCTTACCCACTGGAAACTCTGTGAGCATTGTTGGTATAGGTTCTGTGATTATTAGTGACAATATTGATTGTTTCATTCAGGATCTTACACGGGAGTTGATGATTGGCAAGGGTAGACAAGTTTACAATCTTTATGTCCTTGAATCAGGTTCTTTAACTCCTGCTTTTCTCAATAATGATAAAAACGATGTACTTTGCTCTTCTGTAGTAGACAGTCATACTTGGCATTATCGGTTAGGTCATCCGTCTATAGCTAAGATTGAAACTTTGTATGAGCATTTACACATGAATAAATCAAATAAATCCACTTCTTTTCATTGTGATATCTGTCCAAAAGCAAAACAAAAACGTGTTCCTTTTCCTTTTGATAATCACTTTAGTAATAATACCTTTGATTTACTTCACATTGATGTTTGGGGTCCTTTCTCTGTTCTTACTCATGAAGGTTATCGCTATTTCTTGACTATAGTAGATGATCATAGCCGTGCTACTTGGATATATTTGATGAAAACTAAATCTGATGTGTTGACTGTTTTTCCTGCTTTTATTACCATGATTGAAACTCAATTTGATAAAAAGATTAAGGCTGTTAGAGCCGACAATGCTCCTGAGCTCTCCTTTGCCACTTTGTAC
>JABAYD010007490.1:0-24353 GCA_014822095.1 Diplotaxis tenuifolia | reverse complement strand
TTCTGATAACTTGTGTGGCTTCTGGGCTTAAGTTGGTCTTAAAATATACTCGGTCCGCATTCTGGATAAATATCGATCAATATGCAGATTGTTGTATCGATCGATTTTCCTTTATCTTCTCGACAGCTTCCTCTCGCGAGGCAGACATACCGTTCGTCAGTACAACGGGAATAACTTCTGCTCCATGATGCTGATGGACCTTAAACCGGTGGAATTAGAAATCTTACTCAAAGCTCTATCTTGTGTCAAAAGATGGGCTCAATCTAACGGTAAGAAGGTCTCCATTCATAGATAAACATTAAGCACGTCTGTGCAGTTCTGCACTCAATAAGCTCCAAAAGACATCAAAATCACCATATTTCTCCAGAACGCACATGAACCTGTAAATGCTCTAAATAGACTCCAAAACATAATAATTAATCTTAAATCATTTATATACCATGGCTAAAAGTGGGTCAAATCAATGGTATATCAGCAGCCAATGCACACAACCCAGACTAGAAAACTTCTATCAATGGGAGAACCCATATCGGTTTGCGTAAGGTGGTGGGCGACATTGATATCTATGTGAACTATTACCTTGTCTTTGTGTGCCTTATTGTGATGGTCTTCTACGGAGTCGATCGATAGCTCTCGTTGAGTATCAATCGATGATTTCTCAGATGTAAGATGCACATCACCTACTAATGTTGATTCTGCTCGATAGACATTTTCTAAGGGTAGGAAATTGTTGATTTGGACGTCATCTTCAATCCTGATCCGTGAAATATGGTCAGCAATTCCATTTTCTACTCCCTTATTATCCTTTATCTATATGTCAAATTCTTGTAGAAGTACAATCCATCTTAAAAGCCTTGGTTTCGCATCTTTCTTCTGCATCACGTACTTTAAGGCAGCATGGTCAGTGCGGACAACTACTTTCGAACCAACAAGGTAAGGACGAAACATTTCAAAAGCGTAGACTACTGCAAGTAGTTCCTTTTCCATAGTTGCGTAATTTCTCTGTGCGTCATCAAGAGTCCTACTAGCATAGTAGATAGCATGTAATTTCTTATCCTTTATGTGGCCAAGTACTGCGCCTACAGCAAAACCACTTGCGTCACACATTATTTCGAATGGTAAACTCCAATCAGGGGCTTGGACGACAGGGGCAGTTACTAAAGCTGACTTGATCCCCTCAAAAGTTTTTAAACATTCAGGGGTGAACTCGGATTTTACTTCCGCACAAAAGAGTTGTAAGGGGTCTAGCTTTTTTGCTAAAGTTCTTTATGAATCTCTTGTAGAAACCAGCATGCCCAAGAAAACAGCTCACGTCTTTCACATTGGTGGGTATTGGCACACCAGTCATAACTTTGATTTTTGCTCGATCTACTTCTATACCTGCTGCTGAAACCTTAAGCCCTAGAACAGTTCCATCATTTACCATAAAATGGCATTTCTCCTAATTGAGGACAAGATTCTTCTCCTCACATCTTTCTAATACTTTTCATAAGTTGTTAAGGCATGATGCAAAATCGGATCCATACACCGAGAAGTCGTCCATAAATACTTCCCTAAAATCCTCGATCATATCTGTGAAGATAGACATCAGACATCTCTGGAAGGTGGCAGGAGCATTACAAAGGCCAAAGGGCATCCTACGATATGCGAATGTTCCATATGGACATGTACAAGTAGTTTTTTCTTGGTCATCCGGGTTAATAGGTATTTGGAAAAAGCCTGAATACCCGTCAAGGAAACAATACTATTGATGATTTGCAAGTCATTCTAACACTTGATCTATGAAAGGCAGAGGGAAATGATCTTTTATGGTGGCTGCGTTCAATTTCCTGTAATTAATACACATACATTGTCTAGTTACGGTTCTCATTGGGATTAATTCATCCTTGTCGTTCCTCACCACCGTGATTCCTTCTGTCTTAGGAACTACATGCACTGGGCTAACGCAGTTACCGTCCGAAATAGGGTAAATTATACCTGCATCTTGGAGTTTCATAATTTCCTTCTTTACGACTTCTTGTAAGTTAGGGTTTAGTCGCCTTTGATGTTCAGTAGAAGACTTTGATTCGTAATCCAGATATATCTTATGCATGCATAAATCGGGCGAGATACCAGAAATTTCATCGAGAGAATATCCACTAGCTTTGGGATAGTTACGCAGCTTATTGAGAAACAAAGTTAGTTTTTCGCTAGTTAGGTTTGAATTGACTATGGCAGGGAAGGAGTTATCGTAGAGGAAAGCGTATTTGAGCCCAGCTGGAATTTGTTTTAAGTCAACTTTCGGTACTTTTCCCGAACGTCAGCTGGCCGATGTAATAGGGCATGGATCGATATTATCCGATAGATATCAATCGATTTTTATTTCGGATTCATCGTTCTCTTCGTTGTCAATACGCATGAATTCATTACTGGCATTTATTAATCGGGCGTACTCATCAGCTTTGTCATCAATACTGAAATTTGTTTCTTCGGAAGCCATGAGTGTATTCTCTAAGGGAACGTTAGAACACATATCCATGAAAGATTGGTCATTCGCATCAGATAAGTGATTTACACAGAAGGTTTTGCCATCAATCAAAGGTCTCTTGACCAGATTTTTCATTGATAAATCTCTGATGTTCAGACATTTATGCCTTCTTTTAACATCAATGATTGCACCGGCTGTGGCTAAGAATGGTCTTCCCAAAATAAGGGGGTCTTTAGGTTCATGCCCATATTTCAGCACTACAAAATCAGTAAGTATATGAAATTCATTTATCCTTATGGCCACGTCTTCGAGGATACCTTCTGGAATCCTACTGATCTATTGGCTAACACGAGTGTGATACATGTTGGTTTAAATTGAGTAAACCCAAAGACAAGTGCAACAGATGAAGGTATTAGATTCACACTGGAGCTTAAATCACAAAGATAACTCTGGAACTGCTCATTGTAGGTTTGCATTGACTATGACAGGGAAGTAGTTATCATAGAGGAAAGCGTATTTGAGCCCAGCTGGAAGTTGTTTTAAGTCAACTTTTGGTACTTCTCCCGAACTCCAGCTGTCCGATGTAAGAGGGCATCGATAGATATTATCCGATAGGTATCGATCCATTTTTATTTCGGATTCATCGTTCTCTTCGTTGTCAATACGCATGACTTCATGACTGGCATTGATTAATCAAGCGTACTCATCAGCTCTGTCATCAATACTGAATTTTTATTCTTCGGAAGCCATGAGAGTTATTCTCTAAGGGAACTTTAGAACACATATCCATGAAAGATTGGTCAAGCGCATCAGATAAGTGATCTACACAAAAGGTTTCGCCATCAATCAACGATTTCTTGACCAGATTTCCCATGTCGAAATTCATCGATAAATTTCTGATGTTCAGACATTTATGCCCTCTTCTAACATCAATGATTGCACCGGCTGTGGATACGAATGATCTTCCCAAAATAAGGGGGTATTTAGGTTCATGCCTATATTTCAGCACTACAAAATCAGTAGGTATATGAAATTCATTTATCCTTATGGGCACGTCTTCGAGGATACCTTCTGGAATCCTAGTAGATCTATCGGCTAAGACGAGTGTGATACCTGTTGGTTTAAATTGAGTAAACCCAAGGGCAAGTGCAACATAATAAGGTATTAAATTCACACTGGAGCCTAAATCACAGAGAGATCTCTAGAACTGCTCATTGTGGATTTTGTAATCCAAGACGAAACTACCAGGGTCTGGTTATTTAACTGGGATTCTTTCCTGAATCATAGCACTTACTTGCTCAGAAACCATCATCACACTCCCCTCTGATGGTTGGAAACCTCTGGTCAACATATTTTTCACATACTTCTTGATAGGGGAAGAAATCTGGACAGCATCACTGAGTGGCATCTGGACATTTACATTGTCTAATGCTTTATTGCAAATGGCCATTTTCAGCTCTCGTTTCGCTTTTGTTTGGGTGGGAGGGAAAGGAGTCTTGGGTCTATATACCCTTGATAAGACTTTAGTGGAAGATTTAGACTGTTTGGGGTCCGGATGGGTGGGATGTCGATCGACACTTCCTTGGTGTTGTCGATCGATATTCTCTTGAATCTCCGATTCGGCTTCCTTGTCATCAAGATCTGGTTACACCTGTTTGTCTAGGTCTAGTTCTTCCATTTCTTTTCCCAAATGTGGGGCGAGTTTCGTTACACTTCTTAATGTAACAACATTAACCGGCTGTCTTCAATTATTGTCAGTTCTTCCAAAAGGGAATCCTTCATCCCTTATGACCAACCCAACGTTATGCACAACTTGGATATCCAATTTCTTGAAATGTTCATTCAAAGTTTCATACTTATCATGTAAATCAGAATATATTGAATACATTTTTACATCGAGAACAGCACTCACTTTCTTCTGGCTTTTCAGAACTTGTCCTATTATAGATTCTAGCTTGTTCTTATGAGCATGTTCTGCCTTGTAGATTCTTGTGAAGCTCGTGTTTCTTTGTTGATCAGCAAGGTTCTGTTTGAGAAATCCAGTCTCATCGATGAGGTTTACATGCTCCTCGTCATCTCCTTCATGTAAAAATGTCTCGCATATCCGATCTATATTTGAGATCCTTGCCATCTTCTTCCTCTCAAGATCAATCTTCTTGGTACTAGTGCTCGACGCCCCATTTTCAATGAGCCTCGTAGCTTCTTCAGGGATCCTGGTTTTGAAGGTCCCTTGACTCGCAGCGTCCAAAGTCACTTGGTATGTCCAATCGAGACCTCTAAAGAAAATATTAAGTAACTGAATCTCGGTAAAAACATGGTGTGGGCAATCTCGCTGGTAATCTTTAAATCTTATCCAAGAAAGCTTTGAAAGCTTCAAAGGTGCCCTGAGACAAATTATAGATCATATTTCTAAATTTTTCGGTTCGTGTATCATCGAAGAAGTTGTTTAGGAAACACCTTTGATATCACTCAAACAAGTTAAAGAGCCTGGCCGTAGCTATTCCAGCCAGTAAGTCGCATCTACAGAAAGAGAGTGTGGGAAGAGTTTACAGAATAGGTAGTCTTCAGAGACTCCCTACATCTTGATGTTAGACAAAAAGTCCTCAAGTGCTTCGATATGGTCTATGGGGTTTCATGAGGAAGATCATGAAAGGGGGTATTTAGCTACTAAAGATAAATATTTTGGTTTCAGTTCAAAGTATTTCCTCTGAATCGCTGGTGGGCGGATCACAGACCTGTTGGTGTCTAACCAATCAGGCCTGTTGTAGTCTCCAACCGTTCGATAACGCTTCAGTCCAGCATTCAAAACAACAGCTATTCCAACAGGAGTTGCAGTCCTATGTCTATTATTAATTAGGTTTGATCCATTGTATACTCTATCTTTTTTTATTTCCTATAACTACTTTTCCATTATTGAAATTGCTACTTTTCCATTATTGAAATTGCTACTTTTCCATTATTGAAATTGCTAAGAACAAACTTACCTGCTTCCGGCAGGGTGGCGTCGATCGATAGTGGTAGCGGGTGTCGATCGATTCTTCTCTCAATCTGTCGCTCGATAATGTTGTCAAGGTGTCAATTGACGTTCGGCCAAAGTATGTGTTCTTCATCTTAAGTACATGTGTCAGTAGGGAAAGAAGAAAAACTTATCAGCAAGTTAATACAGTAGCAAAAATCTAGACTATATTTTAAACTTAATCTAATGGTAATAAAAAAGAGTCCCTGGCAACGGCACCAAATTTGATATCACTCAAATTACCCTCAAAAGTGAACTACTCTCTCAAATAAGAGATTCAGTTGCAGTACTTAGTGATCGAATCCACAGAGACTCTAGGATTACACAATAGATTATAGTATTTAAAATAAACCTAGACTGAAAATTGGTTTAATGATTTAAAACAGTAAATAAATGAGGTGAGCAAATTAGTTGCTCAGATGATTGATTTGAGTTTGTTAACAAGATGGAAGATAGCTAGATTTAGGTAAATTCTCAAGTATGATAAGTATGCAATTTCTGGTTATAAAGGGTTTATGAATATCAATTTTTCTCAAACTCAAACTCAAACTCATTAATTTATAATCTATCAACTTTGGAATGCATAGATTATCTAATGCTTAGACCTAGGAATCCAACTTTCGTATTCGAGGCCTAAGGGAGTATCGATCTATGTCCCCTCTGGATTGTCCATCGATGTCTGATATTGAGTATCAATCGATGTATCCTATTGAGCGTCGATCGATACTAATTCTAGCAAGCTGTAGCGAATGGGTTTGATGTGTTTCTAACCACCTAGATCAACTTTCATATGCACCTAGCTAATCAGATCTTACTAATCTTATTCAGGAAACATGCCAAGCTCTCACTTGTACCAATCAATCATAAGATAAAGTAGATGAAGAACTAATTAAGTAACCCTAACAACAACACAGATTTAGCAAACCATGAATCAGCCATTGAAGAACCCTAAATCTAACAAGAGAACTACTCAAACATATTCATAAGAAACATTATAATATTGCAATATAATAATAAAGAGACAAAGTAGAGTAAAGAAACAAAGGGAGTTAAATATCTTCCCTCTCTCAAGGTGCTCAGATCTCTCTCTCCAATCCAAAGCTCTCTCCTTTCACAAAAATAAGCATAGCCGTCTACAGTGGCTTAGAAAAGAGTAAAATAGGGTTTCTGGTCGTTCATGGGTATTTTGGTAACTTTGTGTGGCTTCTGGGCTTTAGTCGGTTTTGAAATATTCTCGGCCCGTGTTCTGGTTTTAAAATAAATCGATGTCAAAAGTTATACATCGATCGACATGCATTCTTCTTCTCGATAGCTTCCTCTCGCAAGGCAGACAGACCACTCGTAAGTAAAACATGCATAACTTCTCTACAGGATGCTGATTGACCTCAGACTAGCGTCATTACAAAGCTAACTCAAAGCTCTATCTTTTGTCAAAATATGAGCACAATCTAATCGTGGGAAGGCCTCCATCCATAGCTAAACATCTGACACGTTTGTGCAGCTCTGCACTCAATAGGTTCCAAAAGACACCAAAATCACCTTATTTCTCCAGAACGTACCTGAACCTATAAATACTCTAAAAAGACTCCAAAAAATAATAACTATATCTTAAAACACTTATATACCATGGCTAAAAGTGGGTAAAATCCATGGTATATCAATCACTCTCAAGGTTCCAAAAATACCCACTCAAAGTTTATTTTATTTCATTGATCGATATGACCTTTATATAATAGGGAAAGCATACAGAAGGATGGAATACAAAAAGATTATTCAAACATAGAAATTATCAACTTATAAAAACAAGGAATACTTGACCAAAGATTTGAATTGACCAAAACTCATAAATGTTTTAACTTGACCGAAATTAAAGGATTATAGCCGTAAAACTCTTCGGCATATCTCGTGCTTCCGCTTGGTCGGCGTCTCTGACTTGCCGTTAGACTGATATATTATTCGACCATAGCTTGTAGTTTCTTATTGGGCCTTACTTCTTTTATTGAATATCTTTGATGCTTCCCACGTCACATCACTTACTGCTTTAGCGAGATGAAGTCCGACAATTAGAACTTAGTATTATGCTTCATTGTTGGAATCTAGAAAAGCGAGGCGGAAAGATTGTTCGATGATTTCGCTGGTGGAAGATATAAACCATATGTTGACTCCTTATCTGTTCCGCGAATATGTCCATCAACGTAAAGGCACCAGTTTTTTGGATTTAGGTCTTCATCATCTTGACAGCGTGGTAGTTCGGTCATGAATTCCGTCAATACTACATTTGGTGCTTGTTCGACTTTTGAATTTGATGTCATACTCGCTTAGTTCGATTTCCCATTTGGCCATTCTTCTTGATTGGCTGGAGTGTGAAGTTTCGATCGAAGTGGATGATTGGTTAGTATGTGGATAGTGTGGGAATGAAAATATGGTCTGAGTTTGCGAGCGGCAATCACAATGGCAAGGGCAAGTTTTTTTGAAGGAGCTGCCAAAAATTTTGCTGGTGTAGAATATTGGGAGCTGATCTCCTTGATCTTCATGAACTAGGACGCTTCTTACTGTGGAAGCGGAGACAGATATGTATAAGTACAAGATCTCTCTGTTTTCTGGTTTCACCAGAATTGGTGGTTAGATAGATATTCCTTCAGTTGTTGGCATGCGTCTTCGCACCTTGCATCCCACTCGAAGCGTTTTTTCTTACACAAGAGTTGATAGAATGTGAGGCATTTGTCCATGGATCGCGAGATGAATCTATTGAGCGCGGCATTGCGCCCAGTAAGTCGTTTGACCTCTCTTGTAATTTTTGGAGAGGAGAGCTCTGCAATAGCTAATTTTTGTAGGTTTGCCTCAATTCCTCTCTTGGTTACGATGTAGCCTAGAGATTCTCCAAAGGTGATGGCGAAGGTATGCTGGAATGTTTGATATGATCGCTGGTGACAAGGTATTTGACGAGCATATCGTCAATGTAGACTTCCATTGTGTCGCCAAGCTGTTTGGCAAACATTAGATTTTACTAGAAACTGATAAGTCGCCCCAACATTCTTAAGTCCGATCGGCATGACCTTGTAGCAATATGTTCCCAGGTCAGTGATAAAAGCAGTTTTTTCTCTGTCGCTCAGGTTCATCATGATTTGATTGTATCTAGAGAATGCCTCCATGAAAGATAGGATTGTGTTTCCTGCAGTTGCTTCAACAGATACACATTTCCATTCTTTTTTAACGTCGACAGGGTTGGCAAGCCAGTTTGGGTACCTGACCTCGGTGATAGACCCTGCAATAGTTAGACATTTGACTTCGTCATTACCGTCTTTGCGCTTTCTGGGCCGAGTTTGCGTCTTTTTGTTTAATTGGTTTGTAGATCAACTCTTTGTGCATCTTGTGGCCTGTGATGGATGGGTTGATCCATGTCATTTCCTCGGTTTTCCAAGAAAAGATCAATGCATCAGACTGAAAAAAGCTGATAAGCTGGTCTTTGAGATCCTCGTTGAGGTCTGCTTTGATCCTGACTAATCGTATTGGATTTCTGGCATCGATATTTTTGTATGATGAGTTCATGTGCGTGGTTATCTTCTATGACTTGCTCGTTGCCTTGTTTAGCTATCAAGTATGTTCTTGAAGATTTTCTCAGCTTTTGCACGGTGACGAATCATGTTCGTGATAGTCGTTGGTTTCCCTTGGGGGTGTAGATTCCCGGTGGTGTAAGAATCTTGATGCATTGGTGATATGTGGATGGGATATCTTTTATCAAATCTATCTATGGAGTGCCGAGTATGGCATTGTCAATGGTGGGACTTTCAATGACTACGAATATGAAAATCTTGGTAATTCCGGCAACATAGACATGTAGCTTGACTGTTCCACTTGTCATCATTGTATCTCCTGCGAAACTCGTGAGTGGTCTCTTCCAAGGCTTAAGCTCATAATCTTTGACTCGTTGACGTGTTTTTGAGAAAATTAGATCGACCAAACTGCGTGCATCGATTAGCACGTGTAGGCCGTTTTATCTCTTACGGCGCTCACGTTCTTCTTGGATGTTTCGAACATATCTCCTTCATTTTTAGCTACTTTGCCGTTTTTTATCTCTAGATAATGAGTTACGGCCGCGAAGGTGTAGGCAACATTAAGTCTTGTAGATAACAGCATTCGTTCGTGTTGTGGGTCCTGGATCTGTGGACGCTACAATACATGCATACATTATCTGAGTCTCGATCGTCACAAACTTGTCGGTGGAATTGTTAGTCGATTGGTCACTGATTTGGTAGGTTCCGGCCTTCTTGTTCTCTCTATCTTTGTAAGTCTCGTCGCTATATTGTCGAGGCTCACACAGCTCAATAGGCTCCTTCTTTTAAGATGGTTTCCTTGTGGTTTCATATTTTTTGGTGAACGCGGCTTTTTCTCTTCGACTCAATAAAAGTCATTGCCCGATGAAGTGCATCTTCTCGGGTTTGTGGCTTGTTTTGAAGAGCTCCTTTTGGAATGGTGACCCGTGCCATAGGCCGTTTCGAAGAACCAAGACTGCTTCCTCGTCGAGTACAGTAATGCGAGAGACGATGGCTCTGGATTTGTTCATAAAAGAGCAAAGTGTCTATGTTGGTTCTTGAGATAAAGTCCATGTGACGGCGTTGGATGTACTATGTTGGATAAACATCGAGTAGTATTTGAAGAAGGCCGTAGAGAGTTGACTGTAGATGTCGATGGAGTTGGCTTCTAGGCGTGAAAACCAAATGAGGGCAAGTTCACTCAAATTTTTGAAAAACAGTAGACAAAGGTCGGAATCGCACTCCTCTGGTAAGAAATTTGCTCTCCCCACTGCGATGCTCAAGGCGATGAGATACTCTCTTGGATCAGTTGTTCCGCTGTAAGTAGGGAGATTGATTTTTCCTAGATGTTGAATGGGGATGTTGAGGAGGCGAGGTGAAAATGGCGTATGTTAAGTTTCGCGGAGCACACGATTGATCTTTGGTGCCACGCTAACTGGCTGATAGACCTTGGAGGTCATGTATTGCAACTGAGCCTTCATTTCTTGGATCTCCTTGTCTTTGTTTCGGGTCTCCCTGTTAGCGGCATGCGGCTGATTGCTGGTTTAGACGTGTTGTTCATCTGCTCGAATTGGGTGATGTTGTCTTAATTTGATGATCATTGTCTGTTGTCCGTTGTCCGTTGACTCGAGCTGGATGATGTTGCCCAAGTTCGGTGACTAGTGTTTGCAGGTCGTTAAAGACGGCTCGTTGAATTTGTGGAGTTATATCAGTCTATTGTGATCGAGGTGTGCCAACTTAAACAGATTCGAGCTCTTTGATGGGATTGTTGCATTCGATCTGAGAATGCGTGTGGTCATCAAAATGAGAGGCCGTTGCTGGTGAGTGGCTAGCTTGTGGTCGGCACCATGGTGTTGTTAAAGGGCTGATCCACGGTTGTCGTTGTAGAAGCCATGCTGGTGAGTGGCTAGCTTGTGGTCGTTCCTGGGTAATCGGTGGTCTCGAAAATTAAGGGCCCATGTGTCGTTGTAGGTTCTGTGATCGCGAGCTTTTTGAAGTAAAGAAGTTTCTCGGGCCTCACGGTCGATGCTAAAATTAAAAATCTCCAAAAATACAAGAACTTAAAAAGACTGTCTACACGAGATTATCTAAATGAAATCTCTTTACAAGTTTTTTGGTCGTCGAAGACGAGCTCATCCTGCATAGAGAGGTCGTTTCGAACTTTCTGTGGTAGTTTTTTTGGTCGTGAAAGGCGAGTTTGTCCGAAGTAGAAAGGTCGTCATGGATTTTTGTGGTTTGTGACGTTTTTAGTCTGACTTTCAAATGACACTGATATTTCTTTTTATAGTGAAATTTTAGTGTTGACTTTTTGTGGAGTCATCGTTTAATAAATGGACGTAGATTTTGGGCCTAGCAGTTAATTAGCTTTCTAATCTATTATCAACGATATTAATTATAAAAAAAAGAATAGAGGAAGGATATTACAACTCTAGTTCTCTAAATGTCCACCTTTGGAAATATTTTGTCAATTTCTAATAATTCTCATAGAAATTGAATATGTCAAACGCATAAAAGAAAGCGAAAATAATCGGAACAAGGATGATTTTGAAGGACATGCCATACATTTAGAGAACATGAGGTAGTATCAAAAATAGCCTATGCTATTTTTGGAAGCGCAACAAAAGTCTCACTACTATATAAACACGTTTTCATCGTTCAAATTCCTTTCAGGTCGTCGCTTCTCTAGAATTCACTATCATGTTTTAGGAATTTCCTTTTTCATTTAGAAATAAAAAAAAACAAAAAAAAGTCTGTACTCTTTACTATATATTCCTTTTATTATTTATTCCCACGATAGTGGAAACAAAAAAAAAACAAAATCTATAATGTCACGTTTAGTATACTTAGTCTTCTTGTTAGCAGTTGTGAAAGCTAGCAGGAACACTTTACACCAAAATACAGAAGTTAACGCAAAAGAGTCCAAGTTAGAAGGTATCATACATACGTACGCCCTGCACCATTTCATCCTTATTTTTGTTTTACTCTTACAGTAAATTATGATTGACAAAAAAACTGTGAATTGTAAAGATTTAACTAAAATTTGACCCGCACATTCCTCCATATATATATATTTTTTTTTTATTTTATAAATATATATTTAATATTATCATACTTATTTTTAATATATGATTTATATTTTAGTGTTCTATTTTGTGCTATTTATAATTTTTAATTCAAAAATATTAATATATAATTATTTTTTATACTTTATGCTTTGTTATTCAGCATTATTAATGTATAATTATTTGTTTTTTGATTTTACACATACTAATATATTTTTGATTAAGTAAAGTAAATAATCAAATATGTCTTCTAAGATAATCAATCCAATGGTCTTGCTAAAACTAATATACAATAAATAAAAAGTAAGACTCTATTAACGGGGTCATACAAGTTCATTTATTTGTACAAGATATAAAATATATGCTTTTATATAATCTGACTAATGCAAAATGATAACTGATGTTTCACAAAATTGTTGATTTATACTTTACTAGTTTGATTCAAATTATATTTACTTCAGTTCCAATTTATCACAGTGCTCCCTTGTATCTAATGTAAGGCCTACAATTTAACATAATTGAAGTGATTTTTTATAATGAAATCGTTTAAATTATCTGTTCACTTGGGCTATGATTGTAAAACTGGTAGAAAATTATGTTTTATGTTAATTTCGAAGATTTAAATGTATTTAACGTTAGTGATTAATTAACAGATTATATAAGTATACATATATTGTTTAATATTAATATTTATTATATTTTTCTTGTGAAAAAGCTACAATAAAGCTACCACGGAATGTAACTATTCCCGGAGTCATAGCATTTGGGGATTCCATAGTGGATAGTGGAAACAATAACAATCTCCGCACAATATTGAAATGTAACTTCCCTCCTTATGGGCAAGATTTTCGGGGTAAATTTGCTACTGGAAGATTTAGTGATGGAAGAGTTCCATCTGATTTCGTGGGTTAGTATAGTCTCATCCCATTTTCTAATTTTCTCCCTCTCTCTTTTCTTTTTAACTGTCTGATGTGTGGCAGCCGAAAGGTTAGGAATAGCAAAATCAATACCAGCATACTTAGATCCTGCGCTAAAAAGCAAGGATCTTCTCAAGGGTATAAATTTTGCTTCTGGCGGTTCTGGTTACGATCCTTTAACAGCTAAAATAGTGGTATTTAGTTAAATAAAAAATTTTATTTTGATAATTTATATATTTCGGACATTTACAACTTTTAGCTAATTTTTGTTTACTTTTGCAATGTTTCAGAAAGTGGTATCCTTAGAGGAACAACTAAAATATTTTACAGAGTATAAAGAAAAAATAAAAGAATTAGTTGGGGAGGAGAAAGCTAATTTTATGGTGGAAAACAGTCTATATCTCGTCGTTGCCAGCAGTAATGATTTAGCTCATACCTATATCGCACGTTCTCTCAAATATAACAGCACTGAATATCCTGATTATTTGGCTGATATGTCTTCCAAATTTGTTAAAGTAAGTATAACATATAATATCTACTTTATTAAAATAAATTCATTTTTTATCTACTGATACAAATTATCATTTAAATTTGGAAAATTTTTAGAATGTTACAAATAAATAAATAATACACGCCATATAGTTGATTGGACCGCATTAATTAAATCAGCCTGACACGATTAATATATGTAAATTAAATTAAAAAACTGACGGTTTATCAAAATATAGAAATTTACTAATTATATGAAACCAATAGATTTTATATCTTAGTGGTCCCTCAGCAAATATGAAAATCTACTAATTATATGAAATCAATAGGTTTTGAGAATCGTAATATACCAGTTCCTTAAAAAAAGAAAATCTAGTAATTAAATAACATTAATATTTTCAGATGTTTAATATTTTTCTAAAAAAAATCTAGTATTAATCACTTATTTAAATCATGTACTTAAACAATCACTCTTTTTGATAAATTTCAATCGTAAATTTTTTTATTTTATTTTTAAATTAAATGTAAATCAAAACTAAAACTCAAATCTAAAACTAAAAATGCAGGTTATATTTTTGTTTTTTTCTTTACAAAACAAACTATTGCAATTTTTTTAAAAATTATCTGTTCAATTTTAAATTAAATGTTTGATTATTTAGGATTTTTTTGTTGGTAATATCAATTTATACTAATTCAGCGGATCTGAAAACTAAAAACCAAAACCAAAAGATGAAAATAAAAATAGAAATTAAAAAGCTAAAAATCAAAACCAGAATTTAAAACAAAATTAAAAAAAAAGAGAAATTAAAAAATAATGCAAACCAATCATCACCACAATTTCAGACTACTGATTTTATACCAAAATCTATTTTAAATAAAGATAAAAACCAATTATATAAATTTTTAATAATAAACAAATTTCCGCGCTTGAAAAGCACGGGTCAACAGCTAGTGTTATTTAATATGTAGCTATTTTCTTTTAAAACTCATAACTTTAGTTATAAAAAAGAGTCATACTTCCCTTTTATCTTTACAATGTTTTTTTTTAAATAAAAAATCTCTACATCTTTGCCCTTTTGTTTTATTTAACGAACGGTTTTTTTTAGGAATATATCTTGTCTTTTTTATTTTTAAAATTACATTTACCTTTCCACAATCATTTTATCATTACATTTATAGTTTGTCATTTATAGCAACAGTTGCAGTAAGCAATGTTTATATATCATACAGAAGCTATATGGACTTGGAGCCCGAAGAATTGCAGTATTTAGTGCAGTTCCGGTTGGATGTTTACCATCACGCAGAACCCTTAATGGCATAAAGCGAAAATGCTCGGAAAACCTAAACAAGATGGCTCTTCAGTTCAATGCAAAACTATCTCCAGCATTGGTGGCTTTACGAAGAAAGTCACCGGGGAGCAAAATTGTATTTATAGACGTATATGACACTCTTCATAACATGATTGAAAATCCTAAAAAGTATGGTAAGTATGATCTTAACATTGCATATTTTCTCACAATTTATTTTTACTTTATCTATTTTGGTAATATTCCTAGTGGAATATATGAAATCTGATTTCCTATAAAACATGATTGAAAATCCTAAAAAGTATGGTAAGTCATAAGACTGCATCTTTTCTCACAGTTTATTTTTACTTTATTTATTTTGGTAATATTTCTTGTAGAATATATGAAATCTGATTACCTATAAAACATGAATTGATTCAAGTTGCTGCGTACCGTCGTATATGTAAAAAAATTACATATTTATATACGGTTATAGATATGTAAGTTCGATATATCTTCCAAACTTAAAAATATCCATAAATATCTTGATCTGCTAAATATGAATAAATTAAATATATAAATTAAATAATAGATAATGGTTACTCATGCTTATTAATATAACTAAAACTTGATCAATGTAATTTTTACAATATTATTTGTAGATACATTTTAGAGAATTTTTCATAGATAAGAAAATTTGAAAAATAACACACAATCTAAAATTGAACTAACATTTTAATACACTACTATATTTGACCTGCACAACCGTGAGAGTGTTATTTTTAATTGTATATATATAAATATTTATTTTAGATCTTTAATGGTATATACTTTAATTTTAATCATGTATTTAAATATTTATATAACTATTTCAAATACAATAATTTATAGTTTACATATTCTAAATAATCAACTATTTGAAACCGTCACATGTATTTGTTGATCCTTATTATGTATTTATATTATTGTATTTGCATTCAGTTATTTAAAAATTTTGTGCATGAAAATAAATATTTGAAACTTATTTTTATTTAATTTATATTAATTTTTTACATGTCCTTCAAAACTGAATTTCATATTAGTAACATTTTACATTTATTCATTTATATAAAATGTTATTGTATATAAAAAAGTCTAGGATATGTTAAATTTTATACATGTATTGTAGTTTGTCATCATATTATATTTTCAACATAAATAATTTATATTTACGAAAAATAAAATTTATAAATATACCAATATAATAGAATTGTATCATATGTAGTTCAAAATAATAATTTTATTTTAACATGATTGATTATGATTATGAAATAGATAAATGTATGATATTTGTTTGAATTTTAAAAATAATAAATGTATATATATTAATGTATAATAATATTTCATTGCTAATTATGAAATTAGTCAAAATATTTACATAAATGTTTTAATAGATATTGTTAAAATATTTACATCAACATAATAATTTTATTTTAATATGATTGATTGTGATTATATATTAGATAAACAATTATGATAGAATATTTATTTTTCATATTATAAATGATAAATAAATATATTCATGTATAATAATATTTTTAAACTAATATAAATTAATAAAAATATTTACATATAATCTTTTAAAATTAAGATCTTGTTAATATTTTAATGTATTATAACATTTTAAAACTAATTAAGAAATTAATGAAAATGTTTACATATAATTCTTTAAACTTAAGATCTTGTTAAAAATCTTCTTAAACAGATTTTTCAAAATTTTATATATATATATATATATATATATATATCAAGAATATTTCTTTTTATACATAATAATTATATCTTTTAATGTATATTAATATTTCATAATAAAATAAAATAATAATTAAAAACATATATATTGTTTTAAAATTAAGATCTTTTTATAATCTTTTATAATAGATTTGTTGAGATTGTATTTTAATATACGTACATATATATAAGATATTATAATAAATGTAGTTAAAATATGTTAATATTTTTAATTTTAATGAAATATATTTAATAGAAAATTTTAGGAATGGTCCAACTTAAAAATCATATATGAAATGAGTTGTTACTTCTATTTTATATATAATATTTTTATTTTCTTAAAATAATAATTATTATTTTGAATATAAAATATTAATAGATATTGTTCTACGTTAAGGTAATATTTTAAAGAGCAAAAATTAAAAATTTGGAGTGCTATTATGGAAGTAAAATTTAGTAGAGATATTGTTTTTTTGAAAAAGTGTGTGTATTAAATTGATAGAAATATTAAGTTGGTCTTTAAATATAAAATTCTATTAAAATAAATCTTGATGTATTTTTCTGGATATATAAGAAAACTTTATATTAGATTGAAATATTATAATTAATTTAATGTTTTGTACATTTATCATTTAATATATATACTTAAAAGGGAGAGTTAAAATATGTTTATATTTTTAATTTTAATGAAATATATTTAAGAGAAAATTTAAGGAATGGTCCAACTTAAAAATCATACATGAAATGAGTTGTGACTTCTATTTTATATATAATATTTTTATTTTATTAAAAATATTATTTATTATTTTGAATATAAAAGATTAATAGATTTTTTTCTACGTTAAGGTAATATTTTAAAGAGCACACATTTAAATTTTGGAGTGTTATTATGGAAGTAAAATTTAGTAGAGATATTTTTTTTTTGAAAAAGTGTGTGCATTAAATTGATAGAAAGATTAAGTTGGTCTTTAAATATAAATTTCTATTAAAATAAATCTTACTGGTGTATTATTAGAAAACTTTATATTAAAATATTATAATTAATTTAAATTATTTAATTTTTTTGTACATTTACCATTTAATATATATATTTAAAAGGGAGACTAGGTGAAACAACTGAAAAAAAAAATTAAATTTAAAAAAGAAACGGGTAAAGAGAGATAAGAAAAGAAATGAAAAGATAGAGAGGTAAAGGGGAGGGAGGGGGGGGGGTTGGTTGGTCAGCTTCTTAAAAGTCTATTAGATTTTTTTTACAGTAATGAAAACCTAGATATATTTTATGTTGAGTGATCCAAACATAGATATGTTTTCTTATGTATCCATGAATTTTCTAGTCGGATATAGGTTTTTCTAACATCTAATATCTTAGAGCAAACTAGATTGGACTTCAAATATTCTGGCCATCGATTATTAGTACTGTTGGATTTTTTTTTTTTGCTACAACAAGTACGATCTAAAATTATTATCTTATGTGTAGGATTTGAAGTGGCAAACAGAGGGTGCTGTGGAACAGGACTTTTTGAAGTCATAATACTATGCAACAAAATCAATCCTTTTACGTGCAAAAATGCATCTTCGTACGTTTTTTGGGACAGTTACCATCCAACTGAAAAAGCTTACCAAGTAATTGTTGATAAGTTATTAGGCATATACATTCCACAACTAGTTTAATTATAGTCATTTTGTAATAAACTGTACTAGATATCTTTCTAGCACATTGCGAAAATAGAAGAAAAATAAACAAATTTTTGAGTATATGTTAAATGTTATTTGAAACAATATTTTTTAGCAATTGCTAGAAGGGAGTTTTGGTACATATAGAGAATATGAACTAGAACAGTTAAAGAATTAATTACCTGTATGTCTCACTTAAAAGGATATTGTAGAGTCAGTAATCTTCAAAACAAACTTTTTGTTACTAATTCCGTTTATTTCAAAACACGAACATTAACTTTAAGATCTCTCAAGCTAATGACTATTATACGAATGTCATGTTAACAATACCGCTTCGAATATTATTAAATAACAAGCTCATGACAATGATATAGAACTTTCATTTAATGACAAAGAATTTGTTCTTCTGATTAATCAGCATTCACCTATACAGGTTCTTCACTTTGTTTCTCTTTTAAACCTTTTATATGTCGTATGCAAATTCTTGTATGTTCATAATATTGTCTCATTTCAGAGATTTTGGTATCTATTGTTGTGTGTTTCTAGATTATTTGTGAGTAGGCATATCTATAAATATTGTCTTGGTATGATTTCAAAATAAAAACAATTCATAGGTTATTAAGACAGAAAATTAAAAAAAAAATATTTAAACAAAGATGATTTAATCTAGATGGTGTCCTCAAGTGTTAGAGATAGATAGAGAGGTAATGTCTTCATTTTATCAACTGGGTCCGATCTCTCTAATGGGCACTACTCACAAGATTGTTTGAATGACAAAAGTAAACAGCCAATCAAAATCTCGTTTACGGTGTATACCAAAATACTATGAAAAAAATCGTGAATGGCCTCAATTTCTCTAATGATTTCAAGTAACCTAATTGTTTGAAATGTACGTATTGTAATTTAATTTTAATCAATAATTGTTAGTAGATAATCACAAATATCGAGTTTAACAAAGTTTTACAAAAATTTTAACGAAACATATGAGATTTTGACCCAAGTTACATCGCTCCTAACGATTCACATCACTTTCTTGGTCTTTTTGTTCTGCTTCTCCTTCTCCTTCTTTTCTTTATCCTTTTTGAGTCTTGTTTCAATGTGACTTCTAACTGTAGGCCTTTTGGGAAGACAAGCTTCTTCTCCTTCAAATACCGTTGTTTTCTTGAACCGCTTTACAAAGCCTGAATTTTAATCATTCTCATCCATCTCCACATATATTGTGTCCTTCGCTCTTTGTATATTCAATCCCTAAGTACTTCAATCTGAGCTCTCTTGGCAAGATTATTGTAGTTGAATTTCGTAGGATAATTTGATAGATTGAATTAGGATTTTTAAACCCTAAGAAAACACACGTGTCAAATTTGGCGCCATTGCTGGGAAGCAAAGATCGCCATTAAATTTGTTTAGGTTTATTCTAAGTTTCCTTTTAAGTTCTTAATATTGATAATTCTTAATTCTTGTTTTATAAATGCATGCCTAACGGTACCAAAGAAACAAGGATCAAGAGTTACTATTCTCAGACCTAGTAGGAATTGAACGTTTAATCCGCAAAGAGAAGCGACAAGCATCGATTGGCATCGATTGACATCGATAGAGCGTCGATTGACACTTCTTTGAATTCAACATTGATCGACAGCACCAACGTACTATCAATCGACAGTTCTCCGCGAGTCAGATGGTTTCTATAATCGTTTTTTTGAATGAATGTAAAATTGTATTCATAAAAAAAACTGTTTACATCAAGATGTGTCCTTATTTACAAGAATTTAAAAGACTATGTGTAAATTGCAAAATCAAGTTCTAGTCTCAAACCAGAATTGAAGAATACCTTCCATCTTCTTACCACATCTTCCTCTTAATAAACTGAGCTTATTCATGACTCCTTTCTCAATCATTTTCTTCAATAAGGACAAATCGTTCCCTCCAAATCGCATGAATGTATGCCTGAAATGAGTACCTGACACGGAAGAGCATTTTCTTCCCCATAGTACCATCTGAAATCAGATTCACAATATCAGGCCATGATTTAGTGTGCCTATTCCTTAGAATCCCAAGAGTAAGAGAATCTCAAACTTGAGCTGAGAAAGAACAAACAAAGAACAAGTGATCCCGAGACTCATTATCACTTCTACACAGAACACACGTTTGATCCACACCACGGTTCAATTTCGAAACTCTGTCCATAGTAGATAATCTATCTAGCATGGATAACCAGGTGATAAACGCATACTTCGGAGTAGCTTGGGAGAACCAGACCCCCTTTTCCCAACTACAACAAGCACTCTGTTCTCTAAGGAGCTTCCAAGTCTCATGCGACAGAAACCTTGGTTTGTAACCAACTCTCCTTTCCAAATATTCCTATCCTCAACATTATTTCTCAGTTTATCTCTTACCACTGTCAACTCATTTTCAATGGCATTAAGATCATCAACACGATGTCTTCTCTGCCTCCTCATAACACCTTCTTTAACTATTGCTTCTCTTCTAATACCCATATCTATCATCCCTTTCTCCCCCAATATATCGATCAAAACACCCTTTTCAGACCATCGATCATACCATAAAGAAATATGGCGACCATTCCCCACTTCCTTCTTGTAAAAATTCTTAGCAATCTCCCTCAGTTTAAGCAATTTTCTCCACATCCAAGAGCCGCCTTGAGTGTTTTTTATTAATCTCCCAGAAACTCTTCTTCTTAAGCAGATTATTCTTTATCCATTTATCCCACAGAGAATCACCCGAAAGCATCCTCCAAATGAGCTTAAGAACATAGACCTTATTAACTTATTTTAAACTTCTTATTCCCAAACCTCCTTCACACTTCTCTTTACAAACATCTCTCCAATCGACTTTTGCACCAGTACTCTTCAGTTCTGGCCCAGACCAAAGTAACCGGAACACAACTGTTCAATCTCCTTGATGCACTGACTCGGAAGACGAAAAACAGATGACCAAAAATTCACCATACTCATGATAACTGCTTTTATAAGCTGAAGCCTTCCCGCGTAAGACATATGTCTACTCGTTCAACTAGTTATTCTTCCTCTGATACACTCCACCAAGGGCATATAGTCCTGCTTTCTCATTACTTTAGTCATTAAAGGAAGTCCCAAGTAACGAACCGGTAGAGTACCTTCTGCAAATGGAAAGTTCCTCAGAATATTGCTTTTTTCCAAGTTAGACACACCCGCCATATAAAGAGTAGACTTTTCAATACTAATACTCAACCCCGACCAAGCTTCAAAATCATCGAAAATAGATAGTGCTCCCTCAATAGATCTCGTAGTTCCCTCAACAAAAACCATCAAGTCATCAGCAAAGCAGAGATGTGTGAGAGATATACATTTGCATCTGGGGTGAAACTCAAAC
Organism: Diplotaxis tenuifolia; assembly: GCA_014822095.1. Lineage (NCBI taxonomy): Eukaryota > Viridiplantae > Streptophyta > Magnoliopsida > Brassicales > Brassicaceae > Diplotaxis > Diplotaxis tenuifolia. The sequence continues at coordinate 2,770 of JABAYD010007490.1, read as the reverse complement.
TTCTTCTCTCTCACAGCTTTATCAATTTTTGAGGATAACACATTCATGCATAAGACAAACAGGTACAGAGACAGAGAACACCCCTGACGCAATCCTCTTGTACTTTAGAAATAACCAGCTAATTCTCCATTTACTTGGACCGAGAAAGAAGCCGTACATATACAGAGCTTGATCCAGTGAATGAATTTACTCGGCATACCCACAACAGCCAAACTCTTTAACACGGACTCCCACTGAACCGAGTCGAAAGCTTTGGAGATATATATTTCCATCGCTCATCGTGGAGAGATATTATCCTTGTGATAGTCCTTTACTATTTCCGAAGCCAACAAAACATTCTCCATTAATAGCCTTCCTTTAATAAAGGCTGGCTGATTAGCAGAGACAAAAGATGGTGAAATCTGCTTCAACCAATATGCAAGAATCTTGGACACTACCTTGTAGATAACGTTACAACAAGAAATCAGCATGTAGTCTTTCATCTCCCTAGAATCCGACTTCTTTGGAATTAGGGCAAGAATTGTAGAGTTTACCCCTTTAGAAAGAAATCCAATCTGAACACCGACTGAATAGCGACAGTGAGATCATGTGCTATGGTAGACCAAGCTGCCCCATAGAAATCGCATGAAAACCCATCTGGCCCTGGGGACTTGTTAGCTGGCATATCAAATATAACCTTGCGGATCTCTTCCTCAGTCACCTCAGCTTTAAGCATTGTACCGTCCTCAGGAGAGCATCTAAATCCCAGCAGACCATGAAGCTCCTCCTCAGAAACCCCTTTGTAACTAGTAGGACTGCGGTTTAGAAACTCCGAAAAAAATCTCCCAGCTTCCTGTTTTATGTCCTCTTGCTTCTTAACAATTTGACCATCCAAGCATCTGACCTCACGGATTGTATTCTGATCTTGTCGTGATCTGATTTCATTGTGGAAAGTCTTATTATTCTGGTCCCCACATCTAACCAGTGAAGCTTTACACGCTGCTTGAGAAAATCCTCTTCTAAACTAGCCACATACAACCATCTCTCATACGCCTCCGACTCTTCCTTTATAGTACTATCACTTGGATTCAGCAATGTATTTCCCTGATTTTCACAAAGATTACTTTATGCCACCTTCACTTTCTTAGTGAGATTCCCCAGCTTATCTCTTCCCAAATCTCAAATAAGCGGCTTTGAACTCTTTTACTTCTTGGAGAACCTATACATAGCTGAGGTGGAGTAAAACTAGACCGGTGTAGTGTCCCAGTATCCTTGAAGCATAGGAAGGAACCCATGTAACCTACTTATCACATTCACAAACTTAAAAGGTCTTCGTATCTTCTCTTGAGGAGGAGTGACTTGAATCTTGCATCTCAAATGGTCAGAGCAACCACCCAGTTCAAACACAGAGTAGGCCGTTGGGAATCTTTGAATCGCCACATCATTCATTAATACCCTAGCCAACTTCTTACAGATGATTCATTCTTCTCTTTTATTACACCAAGTAAAGTTTGGCCTCTGATATCCCATATCCGATAAATTACAATGAAGAACCGTACGTTGAAAGTCTCTGATACATGGGGGAAGCCTACCAAAGTCTGAGAAACTTGAACTGTCATCTACTTCTAAAATTTTGTTAAATGACCCATAAGAAGCCAGACCTTATTCTGAAAGAGAGGTGAATTCTTATGATGACAAATATTTTCCCAAAGCTCCTTTATTTCTTCTACTAAATTCCTTGCATAAATGAAAGAATAAAAGAAATCCTTCAGATCTTGAACTCTAACCGATACCGTTATCATCTGATCCGTTTTATAGATAGGCGTCATACTAACTGTATCCCTCCACATAAACTAGATTCTTCCACCAACACTACATTCATAATTTTCCATAAACGACCACTCCCTAAATATTGTATTGAAGATCTTAACTGCCTTCTTCTCTTTTACTCTCGTTTCCAATATACAACCAAACTCCATTTCTTTATTACTGATCCACTCTTTCACCACAGAATTTTTTAAAGTTTTGTTGAATCCACGAAAATTCCAGAAAAAGCTCATCATATTTAAAGATTTCGGCGAGAAGAACTTGTGCTCTGAGCAGGATGAACCTCCTGAGCTTTAGCCTTCCTACCTCTCTTCTTACCCTTTTTCGTCACTGCTTTATCATTCCCCTCTCTTGACTCGCTAAAATGTTATCCTCCAGTAAGTCAATATCTAACACTTCAGTCTCATCAACCTCATCATGCGTCTCAGAGACTACGTTATGTTTCTCATCTTACGGTAACCCCCCTCCTCAACTTCCTCCACATTTAGAATTGAATACTTTGATGCAGATATCATAATTTCAACATCCTCTCTCTGCGGCGAACTACTTTGACCTCTACCCTTCTTCAATGAAGGAAGAGACCAAGTACCCTCCCATACTTGTCTCTTTACCAATATCCTTCTCCTCTGTGTGCGGTTTGACACTTTCTTCACCAATCTCTTTCTTCTCCACTTTCTCAGACTCATCTTTTCCCTCAATTCCTACACGAATTTGGGAACCAGAAACCTAATTCTTCTTATCCTTTCCTTTTCTGGAGCATACCTTATCAGCATGACCCCATTTATCACAATGATTACATCTCGATGGTAGCCAAGGATAATGGTACACCATTGTGAACTTCTTCCCACCCCTTGAAAATGTAATCTCCTTTGGTAGCACTTTTGATATCACTCAAATTACCCTAAGGAGTGAATTACTCTCGTCAAAAGAGGTCTAATTGTAGTACTTAAGGATCGAATCCACA
>JABAYD010007486.1:0-15107 GCA_014822095.1 Diplotaxis tenuifolia | reverse complement strand
ACACACCAAAGCTTCTTATCGGCTGGTCGGGTTGCTTGCACGGACGGTACCAGCCGGATGAGAGCTTATCGGATGGTCGGATGGTGGCTGGTAGATCAAAAAGGAGCCAAAGCTATGACGAAGGCGTCTAAGGCTTTCACCTTGTCCTTGAAGATATTAGAAACCGGACCACCAGAAATAGCTTGGACGGCTTGTAGCTAAGCTTAGGGCTTTTACCTACAAAAAGTAAAATTAGCTAGGTTTTCTCCAGAAAAAGAAAGTCACAAAACAAGAAAAAGAAAGGTGTAAGGCGGCTGGTTTGATGGCCGGGCAGAAGGGAAAATAGCTAGGGTTTTCCGGATGAGAAAAAGAAAATTAGCCCGCCGGTTGTTTCTGAGCGTGAGGGCGCGTCCGGTGTCAGATTGTCAAGCGGTTTGCGGCAACTGAATTTTCTCGGCGAGGGTTTCGATTTGATATCTTAGTCGTTTTCTTGGTCCACACGGTTTGAGAGAACGAACGGTTTGAAGTTGTCCCAGAATTAGAGTTTTATGTGGATATGCGGTACACACTAAAACTAGGCGTGAGAGCGCGTAGATGGTCAAATTAACAAGCCGTTTGCACCGACGGATTTGTCTCGTCGAGATCTTCGATTTGATATATTGATCGTCTTCTGGATTCTCACGGTTTGTGAGAACGACCTCTTTTAAATTGCGCCGTCAAAAAAGAAAATAGAGGACGCCAGCTAGGGTTTTTAGTTTCTAGTTTTTTAGGGTAAAAAATATCATGATGATAACTTGTTGTGGAAGAATGAATCATATTCTCATTCATGTCATCTCTGTTTATACAAAGAACAAACCGTCATATAGATCTAGATAAACACTATCCTATAGAGATAAAGATAACAACAATATTAGAGATAATGACTAATGTCAACCATGATAATCCTTAACAAAATCCAAGTTTTTTTGGTTTTTGTCAAAAGTTGCCGTGGTGTTTTAATTTTTTTTCTTTTTTAATTATTCTTTTTTTTTGCTATATTTATGCATTAATACAGTTCAAATAAATAAAAATGATAACTAATATAAAAATAAGTTTCAGCATAAAGCATTTGTTTGACATATACAATACATATTAATAGAATTTTCTTAAACTTGTCAATAAAATAAAATAAATTATTTAAATTTACTTTTAAATAAATTTACATGTTTTGTAAATAACTAAATTCCATATTCATGTATTTTCCATAAAAATAAATATTTATTTTGCTAAAATATAATTATTAATGTAATTATGTTTTATTTCGTAATATTTGAATTGCATAAATTTAGTTCAGTTTAACCATATTTTAAATGTATGACTAAATCTTATGTAGTTTGTTTCAGAATATTAACTATGAATTTTGTATTTTCTTGGAGATAAAATTTTAAATGTATTTGAAAATGTAGATATGAGTCTTACTTAATAATTTATATTTTAACAAACTTCTTATATAAATTTATTATTTTAGTGATAACAATAGACTTTTTTTTTATGTTTTCAAAAAATAGATTTTATTACTAATAAGTTTTTTTAGTTTGAAAAACAAAAAAAAAAATCAAAATCTAATGTTGCCGTTCAAGTTTTTTTTTGAAAAACTAAAAACCTACAGAAAAATCAAAAACTAATATGTGTGAGAACTTTTAATTGATGTTTTTATGAAACATAGAATATTTTGTACTAACTGTTGTCTTCATAGTAAGTAATATTTTATTATTAATTTTTATTCCAACTTAAAAAATTATTAATAAATATAGTAAATTTCTAAACCGAAAATTCTTCATTTAATTTTTTAGAAACTAAAACCGCATAAAAATAAAAATAAAAATTAATTATTTATTAATTTTAAAAACAAAAAACCAAAAGCTACAAACCAAAAACTAAAATCTAGAAAAAAAATAAATAAATATTTATTAATTTTAAAAATAAACCATTCTGTGTTTTTCCAAAAATATTTATTAATTTTAAATATTTAGTAAGTAATATTTATTAATCTACTACAGAATCAAAAACCAAAAATTAAAAACTAAAATTTAAAAACTAAAAACTAAAATCTAAAGACCATCCAAAAAATCATCATCACAATAAAATTTATCTATTGTATAAGAACAGAATGCGCTTGCATATCCAAGTTCTCCTAATTGACAAAGAAGTCATGACAAAGAAGTCAGGATAGACCATGTTACGAAAATCATATAAGGACATTTCAGTTTAATAGAAAACAAATTATTTGATTAAAATGAAAGAATTTTTGGTATATTTTAAAATTATATTAAAAAAAATATTTTTACATAAAAATTGTGAATTTCTGAACTTTAAAAATAAATAAATAGAAAATTAACAGCATAGCACAACATTTATCTTGATCTAATCCATGGCAGCTGGTGGGTATTAAGCTACCCGTCTAATGAGAAATCATATTTATGATTTTCTAGTGAACGGATTGGGATAAGATAATTGCAAATCAAGTTATCAATCACCATCACGACCACCATTTTTTTTTGACTGACATCACTACCACCATCACACCGAAAAATAGTAGTTTCGCAATCAAGATTACACAGAATCTAGACTCCTGATCACAAAAAAAAAGACAGTTGGTGTGGTCCAAAAAAAAAGACAGTTGGTGTAGGCCTCCAAAGATGAGTCACGCTCTCAATAAATCGTTCTTGACCTAAAAGACAAAACATCAAATTAACTGTTTTTCCTTTGTTGACATGTCAAACTAATATAAGAGTTTTTTTTTGGATTCACTCCTAAGATGGACATAGATTCATAGGGATGTTAACATGGATGGGTAAGGGTGTGATTGAATATGCCTTTCAGAGTAAATATTTACTCTACTTTTAAATTTTACTGTGAGTTCAGCTTATTTTTACCAATCAAGTGAAACAAGTTTTCAGCCAATTTACTCCAAAAATGGCGGAAAGTTGATAAATAGTAGTTTATTTTTTTCTCTCCACTATAAACGGGTGGAAAGTTTTACTGCAAATCTTTTAATTTATTTTGTCTCTTTTCCACCTCATATTTTTCACTCTTTTATTCTGTGTATAACCAAGCACACTCTAAAATTACCCATGACTTTACCAAAATCCATTGATAATGGGTTGTGTTTTTACCCATCTAAAACTAATTCGGTCAAACATGGGAATAAAATTTTAAAATTCATATTAGGTTAGATAAATATAAAAGGGTAACAGGTACCCATGGATTTTAATTTTATAACATTATATTTTCACTATTTTAATATATTTTGTTTTAATGTTTTAAATAAAATCATAATCTTGTTCTTTCTATCCAAATTAAAAAAATGAATTTATTCGTCAAAACTGTAAAACGAGTTTTTCCCGCCAAAATCAGATAATTGATTTTTTTTCCGTCAAATCAAAAAACGATTTTTCCAGCAAATATATATTTTCCCGCCAAAACCGGACAATACATGTTTTCTCGCCAAAACCGTAAAGATGTATTTTCCCGCAAAAATTAAAAAAAATGTGTTTTCCCGCCAACACCGCAAAAATGTGTGTTTCCTGCCAAAACCGTAAAAATGTGTTTTTCCGCAAAAATCACAAGAACGTGTTTTCCCGCCATCCGGAATAATGAGTTTTTCCGTCAAAACATGAAAACGAGTTTTCCCGCCAAAACCCGAAAAATGAATTTTCCCGCCAAAACCGCAAAAACGTGTTTTCCATAAAATGAGTTTTCCGCATATCAAGTTTTCCCGAAAAATCGAGTTTTCCCGAAAAATCGAGTTTTCCCGAAAAATCGAGTTTTCCCGACAAAACCAGAAAATGCATTTTCTCGTCAAAACCGGAAAATGAGTTTCCCGCCATACCGGAAAAACTAGTTTCTCGAAAAAAAATATTCTACATAATCTCTTTAGAACAAATAAAATAGTAGTTTGGGTACCCATTGGTTAACCTATAACTTACTAGGTTATTTTCTTGGGTTTTAATTTAGAGAGATTGGGTGAGATATACCCATAAGAGGCCCATATTGGCGAAATTCCCGTTGGTTGAGGAAGGCAAAATTCGTCTGTCTTTTTAGGCTGGTGAAGAAGATTTTACCCCTGCTTTATCGCTGAACAAAATCCCAAAAAATTGGCATAGAAGAGAGACGTGTGTCAGAGCGAAAATAAGACGAGATTTGGTGGTTGCGTGGGCAGAAGGCGTGACTGACACAAGTGGACGCCGGAGCCGACGGTCTGATGGATAAAGAATTGTTCCGTCCTCGTTATGTGGTTATATTTGCCCCGGTAAGAGTTCCTCTGACACTGTATTGGTTTGTGGGATCGAGACTAGGGCTTATAATTGGTATATACATACTTAGCAGAGTGAGAGGAGAATAATAATTAAAAACGAAAACTGTGATTAAGAGTTAAGAGGTTAGAAACTCATTTGACAGTGTTCGTTATCTCTTAGCGATAAGGTAAGAGTTTTTAGAGATATTTAGATATTTTTCAAATAAAGTGTAAATTTTTTGTGATGATTCGGGAAAGACAAACTGAGTTTGGAATGTGTGGATTGGTTTTTCAGGTGGGAAATCATGGGGCATCCGGTGAGACTTGTTGTCGGTGATTGGGGAAGACTTGAAGAAATGACATGGAGATTCGACATTGACCATACCCATGTGAAATACGATGTTGTACTGAGAGAGAATGAAACCTACGACTCGGCGGTGGAGATGGTGAGGGGTAAGTATCGTGTACCTCCTTTTGAAGCTCTAGCCTTGACGTATGACTTCCCAGACTGGATGAAAATCCCTGGAGACTACACGAATCCACCTGTCGAGATTGTGGAAGACGGGGATGTGGAGCTCTTCATGGCGGTAAGGATGGACTTTGTGAACCTGACAATGTGTGTGACCTTTGGTAATGAGGATGTTGGCCGTTACAGAATGATGCGGAGGGCAGAGTACGGTATCTCGGAGGACGGTACAGAGGTGGTCCCACCAAAAACAATTCCGTGGAGAGGTATGTTCTCTACTTAAGTTGTACTATGTGTTAAGGTGATAGATAAAATGTTTGCTAGGGGATAAAAGGAGAGCTTAAATGATAATACAAACTCTAGTACGCTAAGAGAAATAATATAGAGATTATCACTTAATTTCTAATGTACATGCTAAGTTAGAATGTTGACATTGCGGATATATTTGAGAGTATAGTAGTTAGAATGAACATATATATTTAAATACTAAACATCTGTGTAACCAGCACTATATATGGTACCAGTAATGTATTATTTGTTAACAAATAACCAAAAGACGTATCATGTAAAACCTGGTAATCAAGGTGTTAACGAATAACCAAAAGACTTAACAAGTAAAATGATTTGACAAGCATAACAAGCATAAAGGTTAGAGAATAAGGAGGATTGTATCGATTAAGCTAAATATTAATGGTTGCCTTTTGCTTTTAGCCGCAATGACTAATTTGTTATGTTACAGGCATGGGAGATGTCGAATATCTTCAAGTAAGCGAAGAAAAGTTGATGGCAATCTGTAGTGACGAACAGATGGAAGAAATACCGAGGAACGCTGTAAGACTAACAAGGGATGAAATCAGCAAACCAATCAGTGAGATTGATGGAATCAGATCCGAGTCAGATTCGTCTGACGACATGGTTGTAATAACCGGAGATGGTGATGGGAGGATTTGGCTGGCAGAAGTATCAACTATGTCCGAAAAAGATGTGAATTTGGCATTGGTCATTGGTAGGTTTGCAGAACTTCTGATTTTCTGGATAAAAATTTGATTAAAAACAAAAGAAACAATGTTTAGCTGACTGTTATTATACTCTGATTGTTGTGGTTAGGTGATACTAATGATATTGATGGTCAGAGGATTGGCACATCTTACAAAGGGAAAGGGATAGTCATTGCTGATAACAGTGTTGGCATTAGGTTGCCAAACATCGAGATGGGCAGTGGTTCAGATGGAGGAGACCCAGAGTTAGGATGTAACATGATGGGGGACAACGATGCTGAGGATTGTAAAATTATTGGTAAGTATGTAATTATAAAGCAATAGTCTTGGTAGCCGTTAAGTAAAGAAATATATGGTAAGAAAATAATTAAGTTGTTAACGAATAAGAACAAATGTTATCGTGAACATGGGAGAGCATGGGAACAAATGTACATCTCTACGTGGGGCAAGTTTTCGTAGACAGAGACGCGTTCAAGGTCCACATGTCCCTCCATGCGTTGGCTAACAAGTACAACTACTTTGTTAGGAGGTCTGAGCCAGGGAAAGTGGTGCTAGAATATAGTGGGGTTAACTGTGAATGGTGTGTGTATGCTGCTAAGATATTTGGGTGCACTAGGTTTGAAATCAAGACATTGGAACCTTATCACCGTTGCACGGTTGACGAGAGAGGGCAGTTTAGGAAGTATGCGAAGCCTTCAATTGTGGGTAGCTTGATGAGGAGCAAGTATGTTGGGACAGAAAGTGGACCTAGACCAGGTGTTTTGAGGGAGATGATGAGGACGGAACACAGTGTTCCGATATCCTAGTGGACTGCTTGGAGGTCCTGCGAGAAGGCTATAGAGAATGGTCGTGGGAATCCAGAGGAGGCTTACAACACTTTAACTTCATATCTCGCGCAATTGGCTCTTGCAAATCCTGATACTATAATTGCATTGAAGACAGTTAACAGCCCTGGGAATGTCCAACGATTCAAGTACCTCTTCCTCTCTTTTGGCGAGAGCATCAAAGCGTTCCCCTTAATGCGAAAAGTGATCATCATTGATTGAACACACTTGAAGGGGAAGTTCGCAGGCTGTTTACTCACAGCAAGTGCACAAGATGGCAACTATCAAATTTTCCCAATTGCTTTTGGGATAGTGGATAGCGAGAATGACCAATCATGGTCATGGTTCTTCAACAAGCTGCTTGCTGTAGTACCTGATGCGGAGGACCTTCTCTTCATCTCTGACAGACACACTGCAATCTACTCTGGACTTCAAAAGGTAGGAATCATTGTTGGTTCTGTAAAAGATAGCATTATGTCTCGAGTTAAGTAAACATTTTCGAAGCTAATATTTTGTCTCACTGTTAACATATTTATCATGCCACTAAGCATTGCGCTGGCCTGCTGCATTTACAAAAGAATGTTCAGACCATCTTCAAAAGGAGACATCTTCTTTACCTTATAGGGAGAGCAGCAAGAGCTTACAGAACGGAGGATTTCTACATGCACTTCAATGAGATCAAGGTTGTTTACATCGGATGTGTTGATTACCTGATAAGGATTGGACTTAAGCATTGGGCTAGATCACACTTTGATGGTGCAAGGTACAACATAATGACAAGTAACCTAGTTGAATGTCTAAATGCGGCACTATCTGAGGCAAGGAAGTATCCAATTGTACCACTGCTGGAGTATATCAGATCAATGATGATGGGATGTTTCTCAACAAGACGTGAGGCGGCAGCACAAAACGTTGGAAAGCTAACCCCAAAGGTGAATGAGATCTTGGCAAAAAACTTCAGCACGGGTTCAAGATATGGTGTCAACCACATCATAGAAGGGGAGTACGAGGTGGTGGATGGGAATGAAATGTATTCAAGAGTCGATCTTGTTAAGATAACTTTCTCTTGCAAGAAGTTTGAAGCGCTGACAATCCCTTGTGTACATGATGTGGCTGCGGGCATTTATGCTAGAGAGTCTGTGGAGAGTAAAGTCGATCCGGTTTACAGCAATGCATACGGGGCAATGGCGTGCAGTGGAAGCATCAACCCGTTCGACCACAAAAATATCACGGAAATTAAGTTTGGTGTGGAAGGAGAGAATGGGTTACTTTTCCCGCCAACAACCCTCCGTCCACCGGGTAGGCCGAGAAAGACTAGGATCCCATCTTGAGGTGAATTCAGGGTAAGGATACTTAAAAATTATTGTTAACTTATAGAGAAGAAACTGTATTGATAAGGCATTAGGTTGTTGAGTAGACCAAAGTACTTAGTTAGGTGCTAAGTCATTATTTAACATATAATGTAGTGATGTATTAGCGGGTAAGATGTTATGGTGAAGTCTAACGTCAGAGAATAAGGCATTTGGATTGCTGGTTAGATGTGATATTGAGTATGGGTTGTTCAGTTCTACTAAATATTTAGATAGATGCTAAGTTATTATTTAACATATAATAAAGTGATTTATAAGTTATTATTTAACATATAATGTAGTGATGCATTAGGATTGCTGGTTAGGATGTGATATTGACGTATAGGTTGTTGAGTTGTACTAAAAATTAGATAGGTGCTAGGATATTATATACTAGATAATAAAGTGATATATTAAAGGTTAAAATATCATATTGAAGTACATGTTGTTGAGTTGTACTAAAAAAAAGTAGATAGGGCCTAATTTATTACTTAACAACTATTGTAGTGGTGTATTAACATGTTAAAACGTGATGATATGCAGTCAATGGGTGTGTTCAAGCGTGGGAGGAAATGCAGCAGGTGTGGAGGCACTGACCATAACAAGGTCACGTATAAGATGCCTATATAAAGCTGAAGATCAAGATTATGTATGTAGGGGTGAGCAGTTTGAAGTGTTTCTTTTGTAATGGTTAGATTTGAGGTGATCTCCTTTTGTTATGTACTATACTAAGTTCCCCAATGAATCCCATGTTGGCGCATATGTATATGCAATTTAGGGAATGAATGAAAACTCCCCCAGTCAATGTAATGAACTCGTTTTTATTATGTTATGTTATCAACTAAGTCTTGTTTTAAATTATATAAGTATTAGTTAGCGTATAAAATAGGTTTGCTTAAATTTGATAGCTTGAAAATAGTAAATTAGTAGTGGTGTATTGAAGTATTGAACTACTACTAATATATTAGCATGAAGTATTGAACTAAGTATAAAGATGGTTAGCTACTATGTTGACTTATAAAATAGAACATGTGAATAAGTACTGTAAGATGTATACTGTTTAGTTGAAGAGAAATCTTAGAATAACTCTTTGTTCAGCTTGATAAAAAAAAATATATATATATATATATATATTTTTTTTTTTTAAAACTAACACATTGTGAAAGTGTTGTCCCCGTGAAGTAGTAGTTGCTAAAAATAACGGTAAGGAAATATTTGGAGTTATTTGGTGAGACTAACAGTTTCTATTTGAAACAAGTGCATATGTTACCCGTTAAAATATATCTTAAATATCATTGTTGTCTGTTGAACGCTAATATAAATAAGGAACCGGAAAGGATATTAGACGAAACAAGGTCTTAATTAAGTTTTGATCATGTGATCATCAATCCAAATTTAAGATAAAGAAGAGGGTTTGAGTACTAATACGAACAACAAGGGAGAACAAGATAGATAGTTAGGATAAAAAGAGTCTAAGACAAGTCTCCGTAAATTTGAACGGCAAGTTGCTTCGCCGCGGCCGGAAGTACACGAGAAGAGATTTCTTTGCAAGCAACGACACCACCTTGTGCGTGAGCTTCAATCAACAAAATGGTCATCACAACGGAATCATTCGGGCTTGTTGTCTGAGGGATACCCTTGCATCTAGAAACAGAAAATGGAATTATGGGAATCCTCTTTTCAATATAACCGAAATACCGTAGGATGTAGGGAATCAGGTTGGCGATAGGGTTAAGCTATTTCTTCAACGAGCTGCCAGTGCGGAGGGAGGTGTTACAATCAAGTACATGAAGTGTGGCCGCTCTAGTGTCGACACAGATGCCCACCCAGTGTTGCTTGTCCAGGTTGAAGGGGAAATACATGCTGTAAAGAGTAAACTTCGAGGATTTTAGAAGTGGGACATCAGCAAACTTGAGCTTCACACGGTCCTTCAATGCAGTCTTCGTGAAACGGGTGTGATGTTTCATTACATCAACTGGGAGCATGGTGTCGCAAATCACAACATTTTATGAATGGGCCGAACGGCGAGACACAAATTGAATCATAGTGTCCACCACCTGATACATTTTAGTTATAAAAATTGAGATACAAGTTTAACATCCATATCACGAAAGGAGGAAAAGCGAATCTCACTCCGGAAGGCTGGATCGTCGACCGGCATCCTATATCGCAAAAGACAGCCGGGGTAACGGTAAAACCACTACGAAATATTACACCACTGGAACAAAATAAGAACAAAACCGTTAGCATTATTGTTAACGAACAAAAAAAACTTTGCATGTTAAGAATTTGGATTACTTATGAGCTATCGTTGACCGTTTCCTCCATTTTCTTGAATAGACCATTGATCTCAGGATCAATGTCCAGCCCTGCTGTTAATTTGGGATCGCAAGTGTAGTCTTGAAGGACAGCTGGTGTAGTCCTTTCCCTTTTACTCCTCCGAGTCTCAGGAGCACGACCAACAAAATCCTTGACGGGTACATCAGCAGTTAGCGGCATCGCATCATAGCATCGTCGGTGGCTGCGGTTACATCTTCCTGCGAGAGTCCCAGTGAGAAAGAAGACATTTCGAGTAGATTTAACAGCTCGTGGTTGGTGCAGGAACGTGGAAACTCAGCTTATAAAAATATCAGAATGATTAAAGGGTGGAGAAAAGATTATAAGATTACCTCCTACAACTCAACTTCATTAGACGAATTCAAAGACGAGAGTGTTTGGGGGACGACATCAACGGGAGCTGGGAAATCGTCGGGGTGGTTTTCATCATCAACGGGGGACTCATGAGGGGATCATCACGGGGGACATCATTTGTGGGAGCTGGAGGGCTAATAAGATCATTAGCAGAAACCTGCGAAACTTAACATTAGATATCACATATATTGTGCTATTAACATATAAGTATGAGGCTTACCGAAGCATGTGTTGAATTGTCTGCTAAGTCTTTGGGTTGTTCTATACCGGGTTGTTTTTCAATGGTGGGCTCAACATCAATTAAGTTCGTGGGAGAGTTAAGCTCCTTACGTGGATTGAGATCAAGTAGAACGTTATTTATGAGACAATCAGCAAGTTCAGATGGAGTGATGTCTTCAGCGCTACCTCTACTGTTCTCGCAAAAAACGGCAGAGGTTATGGCAGTATCCTTCTCGGGCTCAGTTACCGTCACGGGGGCAGTATCTTCTGGGTTACAGATGAAGCCTTGATTATGGCACTTTCCATGATGTTGAGATGGTTCGCGATGGAAGCACCAATCTTCGACTCGATTTCTTGAAGTCCTCTGGAAATAGTTGACTGTATAAGAGAGACATGCGTCGATGACCTCGTCTCGAATGCTTGCTAAATGCGCTGACCCAAAGCTCTTAAATCATTAGTTAAATCAGAGGAAAAAAGTCTTGGCCTCTCACCAAAATGCGAAGAGTCAACATCTGCTACATCAACAAAGGTCTCCTTGTTAATTATGTCCTTGGTGTCTTTGTCCTTAGGTTTTTTGACAGACCTCATCTGTGATAATTCAATTGCGGTCAAACTACCTTTAAACATTTCCCTCCTAAAACTAAACCCTTCAGATATCAAACAAAGCATATCGGATACAAAAGGAACTTCAGATTCATCACCCCAATCGAAATCTAAACCAGCAGACCATTTCTCAAAAGGTTCGTCGAGGATGCACTTGACGGGCAACTGTAAAAAATGGAAAAAAAATATACGATTGACACGAGTGATGAGTGGCAAAAATATTATAATTTGGTTAAAATTCAATAATATTAAAGATGTTAGCAACTAACAGATAATTTACTGCATAAGACATGCAGTGGGCAGAGTGATAAACAATTAAACAACATCATCTAAACAACATCGTAGAAGAGGGTCTTTTATCGTATAAAAAAAGATTGGCAATTACAGGTGGAGGTTAACAGAGCAAACATAATCTTAGCAACTAATGTTGACGAGACAAGTCTAAATTGACGGCTAATACAATCAGTTGGCATATCATCATAAGATTAAAAACATAATCTATGATGTTAGCAGGTAAGGGCAAAAAATGTTAGGAGATAAGCAATGATTTAGAGGCTAGTAACTACCTGACACTCGGTATCAATGTTCTTAGCATGGCCCGGGATGACACAGAATTTGACGGTTTGGTTAGGAGCAGGCATGCCAACGGAAATATTTTCATTTTCAGTCGGAGCGAGGCCATCTGAAAACTCAGCGTCGCTATCATATTCCATAATCACTAGTCGCTCAGAATGAGGAATCTCCTCCTTAAGCTGTGGAATTGCAGCAACAAGAACTAACTGAATTACATCAACATAACCGTGAATGGCAACAAATGCTTGAGATAAAGCTACTTCGTCTTTGGATGTGATGGAAGTAATAAGCGTGTGGAATGAAGCTCGACCCCAGGATAAGCTAATAATTCTCCTAGATCTCTAATCAATTCAACATGCTCCGGGATGATACGAGGTGTGTGTGACGACGGGAAGAGGATTGATGAAGTTATAGGAAGACAAGCAAACTTTAACCGGATCTCCTTGCTTTTAATAACCTTGTTCTTCAACATATCAACGATAGTCTCCACGGTGCAGAACTTAAGCGAACCAAACAGTTCGTTCTAATACAGCTTCTCTTTCAAAGGGTTCTTCTTCTTCTTCATTGGTTCAGGGAGCTTCCCACAGTTTTAACCAGTAACAATGGCGTACTCTCGGAGAGAGAATCTTATCGGATTCGTAGCAAATAAGATCCAAATCTCGTATTTCATGTCGACTTTGAGAAGTCTGACGAGAACATACTGACCGAATGCACTCGGGAAAGGTGGGTTCTCATCAATTGCAAGGTTTTTGCCAAAAGTAGAGTTTCGAAAGAACTCTAACTCAACGGGTTCAAATGCGTTAAGAATCGCCTCCGTCTTTTTTATCTTGTGGTATGAGTTGATGCGCTCACCGATAGGTTCTTCGCCGAAGGCGAACATTCTAGGAGGGAATTGAACTTCTTCCATCGCGTCGAAGTAGAGAGATTGGAATCAGAAATTGAGGGAATTAGGATTTATTACTCGCGAATGGAGCTAAATGATATAGATGAGGGAGAGTGGTTGGGAATCTCAAAGGAATGAATGCGAATTTTCGAAAATAAAACGAAACCAACAGGAAGCAACACTCTTTATCACGCGTGGATGGAGAGAAGGTTGGAAACCGAAGAGACGTAAAGTTATACGAAGGGTGAAAGAAGGGTGTATGACTTGCAACAGAAACCGCCGAAGGATGAGGAGAAGGCAAAATCGTCATACGAAAATAGTTCTTAGTTACATAGGCATTTGGCCAATTAGTGGTCAACTTAGGGGCAGCCATATCAATTTCTGTTTAATTTAATTAATTTAATCTTGATGTTTCTGGATTTTTGCGGACTGGATATAAACTGAGTAAGATTTAGTGTGGATTGGGTTAAGTTGGGTTGGGTTATTTTACCCATTTTAACATCTCTATAGATTCACAACTAATAACTATTTGTAATTTTATATTTATAGTTTTATTTTAAAACTAAAAAACAGAAATAATTTTGTCTACCAAACAGAAAAACGTCAAAATTATTACTGTCGTCCGAGTCCACAAAATGTTTTATAGGTGTTTCACCAAGTTATAATTCAGCTCGAAAGATACAATCTTAAACCTTTAGGATGAATATTAAATCTTAAAAATATAAAGGGTGAACCATACACCTTAAATTCATGTGAGATCAATCTTAGGATTTAAGGTTCAAAATTTACCTCAT
This sequence comes from Diplotaxis tenuifolia, assembly GCA_014822095.1. Taxonomy (NCBI): domain Eukaryota; kingdom Viridiplantae; phylum Streptophyta; class Magnoliopsida; order Brassicales; family Brassicaceae; genus Diplotaxis; species Diplotaxis tenuifolia. The sequence continues at coordinate 1,452 of JABAYD010007486.1, read as the reverse complement.
AGAATTTAGGAGTTATCTTAACATTTAGGGTTCACCCTAGAGTTTAGGATTTAAGGTTCTTCCCTTAAAATTTAGGGCCGGAGTTTCCCCAAATCAATATTATTGAACAAAAATTTATTGTATCGTTTAATTTTAAGTTTATTTTTCTGATTTTCCAAATCATATATAATAAAGAAAAAATTATAAAAATTGAAACGAAAATAAAAAGAAAAGCTTACAAAGATAAACCTTGATACAAAAAATAAAGAAATAATTTTTCCTTTCACAATATGTTTCTATGCAACATCGTACCAATCATCATTTTAGTCAACTGTTATAATTAAGTTCTTTTCTATAATAAAGATATTAGTCAACTGTTATAATTAAGTTCTTTTCTATAATTTACATATACATGCATGAGTTTTCAAAATACTATCGTTATATTTATTTATTTAACTTTTTATTGATTTAATTTAGTTTATTTTTACTATGTAATTTTTAACACAGCATATATTAAAGTAGTTTAATTTATTATGATAAATAAAAATAAATTAATATTTATCAAAGTTTTAGCAAAAATATGACGATTAAATTCACAATGTAGATGTTATCCAATATATCCAAATAATAACTAAATAGCGAGAAATTATATATCTAAATCATACTTCTAATTAAAATAACATTATCTAGCATAAGTAAGCTTGGAATCTGTAACGTATTTCGGTGATATGTCATGAGATTTTTAAATTCGCAGAAAATCTTGGAATTGTCTTTGTTGTGTTATTCTTTGTTGCATGCTTTTGATCTCTGCCTATTTAACCGAGGATTTTTGAAATACTTTTTTTGCTGCCAATCGATCTTGCCATTTGCACTAACCTTACATGTCCAATCTTTGGAGGAACCTGTGTTTCATACATCCTCTATGTTGTCTTCGCCATCGTCACCTTCTTAATGGTTTACATCTTTCGGTTTTGGTGTTGGGTCATGTTTCTCACTGAGATCTTTCTTTTCTTCATCCATTTCCATATATCTTGCATCCTGGTAAAGATCATCTTCAAGGTGAAATGTCTTTCAAGTAGGAGTTCCGATATTTTGCTTCGTTCCAAAAAGGTTTTCGTAGTTTGGCTATCCGGTTTTGTCGTTTACAACAATGTTTCTAAAATGGCCTTATATCTTCCAATGGATGACCGGAGCGACTTTCCTTCTTCTTCTTCTGAGACAATGTCCATAAGTCAATATCTGAAGCTTCATTCTCTATAAACATATAGTAGTGCTTTATGAACACTGTGGACAATTGGTTGAAGTTATCGATTGAGTTAGCCTCCAATGGAGAGAACCAGTTGAGTGTCGCTCCTGTCAAACTTTCAATAAAGAATTGGCAGTATTTGTTAGTGTAAGATAATGCGAGCTACACAAACTAGAACACACAATAATACAAGTTTTTTCCAAGAAATACGACTAGATTAATCTTTT
>JABAYD010007480.1:0-10864 GCA_014822095.1 Diplotaxis tenuifolia | reverse complement strand
TCCATTGCCCACCGCAGTGCTTCTAGCTCCGAGTGTAAGGCCGACTCCAGACGGATAACGTTGCGCAAACCCATAAGCTGAATTCTTCCAGAGCTATCCTTCCAATCTCATCCGCACCCACTAAACTGAGCTGTCTCTGTCCATGATCCATCCACCATGCATATATTTCCCAGGCTAAAGACATGGTCATCTGTCTGTACTTCTTCGTGTGGGGGTTGGCTAATCTGCTCGTTAGCTTGATACCACGCTTGGCACTCACTCTCTGCGTATCGGGCTAGCTCTAGTGGGTCTCTGTCTATTCCCCTGAACAACTTGTCATTCCTTGCCTTCCAAATATACCAAATTAGCCAGGGATAGGGGTCCCTGTCCAATTCAGGCTGAACAATCTCATTCTTCCTCCAGAACAGATAGTCCATATTCTCATATATATTATGTCTGGGGAATAGGGAAGGAGTAGAGGGTGTGGAAGATAAGGCCCAGACTTGTACCACAGGTGGACACTGGAAGATGGCATGAAGGATTGTCTCCGCTGGTTCCCCACAACGTGGACAAAAGTTATCGCATCGCATATGACGATAGGTTAATGTATTGGTTACTGCCACATGTCCTGAAACGATTTGCCACATAAGATGGCATATCTTCTAGGGGGCCTTGACTTTCCAAGCCTGGGCTCAGAGCTTCGTAATGCTAGGTTCACACACTGGAACCTCCTCCTCTTTATTCAGTTTGTTCCTTGCTACCCAATATCCCGACTTTACCGTATATTATCCATTTCTTGTGTAGCTCCAGCAAAACGTGTCCCGGTGATGCGAAAAGCTGATGGCCATACTTCTTATGAGAGGTATGTACTCAGCTACCACGTAGGCCTGTAGTCATTCTACATCCCATGTTTTAGTCTCCTGGTTAATTAGGTGGCTCACTCTCATGTTCGGATGCATCACGGGTGGTACCAAGTGTGCAGGCCACGCTGGGATAGTGGGGGTCCATGGATCTTCACATACTCTCACATCATAGCCAGAGTGAACTTTTTGTCTGATACCCAATAAGAACAGTTCTCTCGATGATGAAATGCTAGTCCACACATATGATGGGCTGCTGACTGAAAGCTTTCGAAAAGGCGAGCTTAATCGATAATAACGTCCTCTCATAACTCTAGCAACCAAAGAATCAGGGGATTGCACCAACCTCCATAGTTGTTTTGCAAGCAGGGCTACATTGAACTCGTGCAACATCCGAAAACCAATCCCTTCTTCTTCCATCGGTAAGCACATCTTATCCCATGTTGTCCAGTGCATCCCTTTCTTCGGGGGGTCCGGACTCCACCAAAAATGTGCAATGGCAGTATCTAGGTTCTCGCAGATTTCCAACGGGAGTAGGAAGCAAGACATGACATAAGTTGGAAGGGCGAGAAGTATAGATTTTATCATTACTTCTTTGCCCCCTCTTGATAGCCATCTGCATGTCCACCCATTTACCATATTCCACAGCTTGTCCTTAAGAAACGCAAAAAGCTTGCATTTTGATCTACTAATATCCTCAGGAATCCCTAAGTAGGTACCCATCCCTCCCTCTTTCTGTATCCCAAGCGTGTCCTTTATCTCTTGTCAGGTGGCTCCGCCTTACAAAAGAACATGCTATCATCTGCAAAGAGAAGGTGTGATATCGAGGGACATGCACGTGTGATGTGCATCCCTGTAATCTTCCCTTGATTCTCTGCATGATTTAGAAGGCTAACAAGCGCTTCCGTGCATAGAATAAAGATGAAAGGGGACAGAGGATCCCCCTGTCGCAGACCTCTCTCAGGCACAATGTTTCCTCTTGGTTGTCCATTCATTAGGACCTTGTATTTCACTGATGTAACACATCGCATGATCCAGGTGATCCAAATCTCAGAGAATCCCATCTTTCTCATAGTCGCTTCTATGAATGACCATTCCATCCTGTCGTATGCTTTGCTCATGTCGGTTTTTATCGCCATCCTCTTATTTCTTCCACTTGGCTTTGTCCTTAAGGCATGAAACATTTCTTGAGCAATCATAATGTTATCAGATATCTGTCTCCCAGCAACAAAGGCTGACTGGGTTTCCGATATTCTGTCAGGTAGAACCTTCTTCAGTCTCTAGCATAAGACCTTAGAGATAATCTTATAACTGACATTACATAGGCTGATAGGCCGCAGTTGGCTCATTTGGTCCGGCCTATCCACCTTGGGGATAGGACAAATATTAGTGTCGTTGAGTCAAGTAGGCATGATGCCTTCAAGCAGGAACCGATTGACCATAAAAGTCAGATCGTCTTTGACAATAACCCAGAACTTTTGGTAAAAAAGCGCGGTCATTCCATCAGGTCCTGTGCTTTCTCTGGGTGCATCGCAAACAACGCCAGTTTGATCTCCCATTCAGTTACTGGGGCCGTTAGACCCTCGTTGTCCGCCGCGGTGATCGTCGGTGACACGTCAGAAAGAGCCTTCTTGGTTTCCTCAGGGTTTGAGGACTGAAATAAGTGCCTGAAGTAGCTAGTGGCAATGGCTACAAGACCTTCCTCATCCTGCACTACGTTTCCATCAGCCACCATTAATTGAGTAATCATGTTCCTTGCCCTTCTATGTTTTGTAAGAGCGTGGAAAAACTTAGTGTTCCTGTCTCCATCACGTAACCAGAAAATCCTGCACTTCTGTTTCTAAAACATCTCTTCTGCCTTAAGAGCATCAGATAGTTCCTTCAAAGCTCCGACAATCTCCTCAGTCGTAGCATCATCGTTGGACGAGAGATAGTCCACTTTATCTTTTAACTCTTCAATAGTCTTTTCTGAGTTAAGGTTGTGTTGTCTTTTCCATTTGCTCAGTGCTTTTCGACAGCTTGCAATGTGCTCCATAACGCTAGCATCCAGAGGTAAATCCGGGGATTTCCACCCCTCAAGTATAACTTTCCTTACCTCTGCATTGTCTAGCCACATTTTATCAAATTTGAAGTTCTTTGATATCCGTGGTGGTCTTCTGAGGATGTCAGCAAGAATCGGACGATGATCTGATCCCCACATCTTCATGTATTAAGTCTTGGTATGAGGAAACTTGTCATGCCAATCTTCATTGCCTACAGTTCTATCTAGTCTGCACCTGACAGTTACTCTTCCAGCTCTCTTTCCTGCCCAGGAAAGCATATTTCCAGTGAATGGAAATTCAAGCATACCATAATCACTCAGCATCTGTTGGAAAGGAAAGAAGGAATCATCCGTGTGGATTCTTCCTCCTTCCTTTTCTTCGTGGCAAGTGATCTCATTAAAGTCTCCAATCATGAACCACGGTCCATTTTTTGTAGTCGAGAAGCGCGTAAGGCGTTCCCAAACTCGATCTCTAAGTCCTAAAACAGGGTCTCAATCATTCTGTTATTTGAAAATAAAACATTAACTTGGTACTCATTATTAAAAAACAAAGCTAAACCGCCGCTGTGGCCAAGTGGCTCAACGGTAAACAAACGATCAAATCCTAAGTCGGCCTGAATGTCTTGCAACAGCAGCCTCCTATTCTTCGTCTCAGAAAGAAACACTAGTCCTGGGCGATGCTTCTGACACATCTCCGTAAGGCGTCGAACTGTAAGGTCGCTTCCAATCCCTCGACAGTTCCAACTGATTGTCCGCATTAATGATGTCTGGATGGGTTTTTGGAACCCATCAAACCATCATGTTTGGACAAATCTGTTTCTTTCTTCTTGGAGGACTGCTGTTTCTTGCTTGAACTCTTCTTCAGACAGTGAGCACGAGCCGCTAAGACACTGGATGCGGTTAGACTAGGAGAGCCTCGACGGAGAACACTCGGCCTGGCATTACGACCAGGACCTCTCGACGGTATGCGCGGTCTGGTGCGAGATCGTTGAGGTGGAGATTCATCCATTGGCATGTGTTCTTCGCTGTTGTTGAACAATATCGTACTCTCCTTCTTATCGGTATTGCTTTGCTCCATTAGCTCCTCTCCTAAGAGATCATCTTCCTTATCGTCATACATTGCTGCGAGCTCACCTTCAGGGTTTATTTGGATCTCCATACCGGACAAAGCCCCGATCATCTGATCATCTAAGCCCAACCCTGCCTCATTGCTTGGTGAGAAAGTCATGGACTTTATGACACTGTAATTCGCGTTGCGGATAGTAACGTTTTCATCTACCCTTCTTGTGAAGTCGGGAGATATAATAACACTAGCAACCCGCCTTGTCTTCCTCGCTGGCTCCACCTGATCTTCTTCATTACTTCTGTTACGGTCCTTGTTGTGCACTTCCGTAACATGTGCCTTCTTGACAAGAGCCGAAACAGATGTATGCGGAGCAGTCTCCGAGGGAACAACCGGAGAAGGCAAAGAAGGAACATTCGCAACAGGCGCATATGACGCGTTAGTAGTTCGTTTATTCTTCTCACGCAAACTCTGTGTCCCCTCTCTCTTGTATGGACCACCATAGCGATGTCCATTGAAGCTGCTGCGATACCGGTGCTATTCATGTGAGTGTATGGTGCGGTCCTCACGAACAGGGGGGGTGCTCCAAGCGCCTTCGTACCTGATATCTTGTTCCCGCTTCTTCGTTGAAAGCTTTGTCTTTCCATCACCTAGAAATATCCAGCTCCACACCTCTTCCACGCTGGTCATGATAAGCATTGTAGGATGGGAGACGACGTGATTGATCATACGCATGGCCTTGAGTCGCTTGACGTGCCCCCAACGAAGGCTGAGATACCTGAACCTGTGGTTGTGACATCCTAGAGAACACGGTAGGGCCATCAACTTGGTACGATATTCGTGAGTAGGCGGTAGAGGTCGGACAGTACGATTTCTCATGAGTAAGAAGGCCACATGTGATGCAATGCTTAAAGAGCCGGTCGTACTTGATTTCAATCGTCACTTCATCTCCTTTGTACTCGACTACCCGTTTGAACTTGAGCGGTTTCCGAGTATCGATATCGATAAGCATTATACCTTCCGTTAGCTCAAAAGTGTCAATATGCCCAAGCCTACTGCCAATGTTCTTGAGATTGTATTTAGTCCACAAGTGAATGGGAAATCCAATGAGATTAACCCAAAACGGAATGATCCACGGATAGTCATCGTGGACAATCGGCTCCCATCGCACCAAAACAAACATGCAAAAGTTAAAGTGGAAGGGTCCTTGTCTCATTATATGGTTAAGATCTTCCTCCAGAGAGAATTTTATAAGAAACTTCCCGTTTCCAAGGTCGTTAGCCGTCACTCTCTCTGCCACGCCCCATTGGGTTGGCATTGTTTGGAGAAGCTTCTCTACACTTTGTTTTTTTAGGATTAAGGATCATCCCAATTAGGGTTTTCCGGAAATCCTTTCCAACAAAGGAGTCATCATGGTCCAGCAGCTTGATTGGGGCATCGTCGTCATCCTCGTCGTACAGGATACCCTTACCCTTCACGTCCCTGTGCGAGGAAGTCCCAGTCCGAAAAGAAGCCATAGCGATAGATGATCCGACGAAGAGAATCGGTTGATGAATAGACGAGGATCTGTCGATCAGGTTGGATACGCGAGACAGAGGATCTCACAACAAAGAGCAAGCACAACAAAGAGTAGCGGTTGATGGTTCTCGAAACAGGAATCGAAAACAGGAAAGCTGATCAGAGGACAAACCGTAGCCGAGATCCACCAGTATCGTGATGGAGAAGGAAGCGGGAGGCTGGTGGAGACGGTGGAAGAAGAGCGGTTCACTTCCCTTTAGACGAAAAAGATCAGTCTGAAGTACGGGTCCGATCGATTACCAAGGAGTATGATCGATCAGAGATGGCGTGATCATCATCAAAAAGTCGCCTTCCTTATCGCCTTCGAGAGCATGCGGCTAGGGTTTTCCGTTAGTTCTCCCGCATATATATATATATATATATATATTTACAAAATATTATGTAAATTTGTATTCAAAAAAAAATATGTAAATTACAAAGGAAGTATATGTAATATTATAGAAGATTAAACAAAAGTTCAGATCTATTTCTTTTTTTTAATCAAAACTGTAGAAACATAATTCTATTTAAACTGATTATCTTCATTTTGTATAGTTTTAAAAACATGTTTGATATTTAGTGTTAATTAATAAGCTACCGTATGGCTTGATCAAAACGCTTATAACAAGGGAAACCATCATCTCTATTTTAATTCGTTTTATGCACACAATTGGACTACTGTAGATAGTCTTAGAAACACCTCTCTCATCCTTCTTAGAGTGAATGAAGGCTTCATTGGACTACAGTTCATAACAAAGGACTAGCCACACGTTAAATTATGTTTGTTGATGATAGTTTGTTCATGTGCAAGCAAGGCAACACAAGTGGCGAGTTCTTGCATTATCTCCAGAGATACATGTGTACCACTACTGAGAAATATTCTTAGAAGCATATTTATATTACATACTAGGGCAAAACCCAGCCTATATATATATATATATATTTAACTGTAAAATGAATTTTAAAATGTATAGTTTACTTTAAACTGTTAAGGTTAACTTAACATTAAATTAAATATATAGTATTTTTGTTGGAATAAAAAATTTGTTTAATTGTAAAAAACTATGATACAGTTATCTTTATTCAACATTTTCTCAATGTTTATTTTATATTTATTATAAGCAGTGAGTAAAATACATTAATTTCCTTGAAAATGTAGTTCAAATTTATCAATATATTAGAAAGAATATAATTAATTTTTGTTATTAGTTTGTTGTCAATATGTTAGTACAATTTAATTTATTAATTCTAGTATTTTAAGTAAATTATTGTGAATTCGTCTGGCATATAATAAAAATACAATTAATGTTTTTTTTAATGAAATTTCAAATTTATTGATCAAAGCTAGAGAGTATATGTACAAGGCCTAAAAATGTATGAGTTTAAAGAATAAAGAATAGAGCCACTGTTTTTAAAGAATATGTGTTGCAAACCATCTTCTCATTAATTCTTGAAGCTTTGGCTTCGAGGTGTATCCAGTAGAGGAGATTCGATTTCTAACCGTTTTATCCACCGGTGATCTACTGGCTTGGCTAGGTTGTTATGCTTCCTTTCGTTTCTTTCACGCCATATGTAGTAGATAGTAACTTGTAACACAAGCCTCAGCAAGATGAACGTCAACCTGTCAAATGAGCCAGTTCGGATGCGAGTCATGGTGATATCCCAATCAGGGTCAGGCTCGAGAAGGGTCCCAACCACTTTGATCCAAAGCATGAACATGTAAGGACAAGCAAATAACAGGTTCTCTCTAGTTTCGTCAGACTCACCACAAAAGAGACAGCTTTGAGGATGAACCCATTGACTCGTACGGTGACCGGTCGATAAGTGATCTCTAATCGCGAGCCATGTGATGAACGCGAACCTTGGCACACCCTGCGAGAACCAGACTAATTTGCTCCAATTCACAGTCTCCTTACGCAATCTGGTGAGCTCCCAAGTAGTTTTAGAAACATACATGTCCCCATAAGTATCTACTCCATTACGCCAGAGCACTCCGTCACTTACATTCTCCACCAATCGGAACGTAACCGATCTTATATCAAGAATGAGTGCCTGGATGTGAGGGTCACGACACCTACGGAACCTCCAGCCCCCCCTCAAGAAAAACATCACTGATTGTTGCGCTTCTTTGGATACCCAATTTTTGTGTTCCAAGCTCACCAACAATATCAATAAGACGTCCACTCGGATGCCACACATCAGTCCAGAATCTCACAGTCTTCCCATCCTGGACCTTTGAACGAAGAAACTGTTTAGCAAGAGGCCGATACCATAGTAGCTTCCTCCAAGCCCACGAGCCAACCCCCGTGTCCCTAGCATCCCAGAAAGTCTCTAGTTTTAACAGATTCTGCTTCACCCAAATTGCCCATAAAGACAAGTCTTGAGAAAACAACCTCCAAATAAGCTTCAGTGTGAAAATAATTCTAACTTCAGTCAATCTTCTAATTCCCAAGCCCCCCTCTGCATAGGGAAAACAAACTTCCTCCCACGCAATATTCGCTCGAGAAGTAATATATGGAGAACCACTCCATAAGAAAGCTGAGCACATGCTCTCTATTTCATCCAGACAAGCTTGAGGTAGACAAAAAGCTGAGCACCAAAAATTGGTAAGACTAGCTATAACATATTTTATTAGTAGCAATCTCCCCGCATAAGAGAGGGCTTTACTCGTCCAGCTGAGAAACCGATCCCGAATTTTCACTATCAGTGGCTCATAGTCACTCATAGTCATCAGCTTTGTGGTTAGGGGAAGACCAAGATACCTGATTGGCAGTTTAGAGATGGAGAGTCCAACAATACCCGCTGCGTTTTCAAGCGCTGATTTGCCTCTACCTGCCTCAAAGATGGTAGACTTTGAGACGTTTATCTTAAGGCCTGACATATGAGCAAACTTCTCAAACACTTAAAGAGTACCGTGAAGGGAAGATGGGGTTCCATCAGTGAAGACAACGATATCATCAGCAAAAATCAGGTGAGACAGTTTGACTACATCACAGTGTGGGTGGTGACCAATTTTTCCCTCAGTAACAGCCTTGTTGAGGAGCTTAGAGAGTACTTACTTACAATAACATAGAGGTAAGGTGAGAGCGAACATCCTTGACGAATGCCCCTGGAGCTAGTAAAGAAACCCTCCAGTTCTCCATTTATAGCAACAGAGAAAGCAGCAGTGTCGATGCACCTCATGATCCATGTAACAAAAATATAAGGGTAGCTCATAGCTCGCAAGGTCGCCTCAATGAAAGACCAGTCAATGGTGTCAAACGCTTCTGCTATATCCATTTTGATCGCAGATCTAGACGGTATGGAAGGCTTGTGATTGTCTTTAACTAACTCCATGGCCAGGAGAACGTTCTCCAGGAGCAGCCTTCCCTCAAGAAACACACACTGATTAAGTTCAATAGCCTGCGGAAGTGTAGCCTTGAGCCTTCGAGCTAGTATCTTTGAAATCACCTTGTATATGACATTGCAACACGCAATAGGCCGATAATCCGTCAATTTCTCAGCCTCAGCAGTCTTAGGAACAAGAGACAATATCGTAGCATTGATACTGCGGGGCATGAAACCAAAGATAAAAAAACGACTGGACCGCAGTGACCATATCCTTCCCAATTACTGGCTAAGCCGCCTTGTAAAACTCCATGGGAAAACCATCCGGCCCAGGGGCTTTATTTGCAGGCATTGAGAAGAGGGTTTCTTTAATTTCCTCCGCTAGAACCGGTCGTGTAAGCAAGCTCGCGTCCTCCAGAGAGCAACGGTAATCTAACAAGTCACAACGCTCCTCTTGGTTTATCTCTGATGGAGCTTCACGTGAACAATTAATGTTTTGTTATTGTATACATATGAAATAATAAATACTATTAATATTCATTTCAAACCAAATTATATGTTGGAAAATTAATATATTAATTTCAAATTATTTATAAAAATTATTAAAATGATGGAATATACATATAGATGATATATATTATTGTTTTACTTTCTAGAAAAACATATTTTATAATATAATTTAAATTATTAATTATATTCTTTGCTTTAAAATATGTTTAAAATCAATATTAAAATGCTATTTGAATTTAATATAGATGACTATAGTACCAAAATTATTCAAATTATTACTTCGTATTAAATTACTTTGATTTTTTATATTTAAATGGTTATAACTGAGGTTGATTAAAAATGTCACAGATTATTAAAAATTTTGTGGCCTATTAAGTGTTGTATTAAAATATATGGTTTAGATAATTAATGAATAAGTTATGCGCTAAACATTAAAACTTTTTTTTAAAAAAAGATGGTGTGCCGATTGGAAGTGCTTAGTTGATTATGTGGTCAAATGAAAATAAATAAATCACAACAATATGCAATAAACACAGAATTATGAAAAGAGAAAACAAAGAATCAGATGTATTAAATTTAAGTAACCAAAGTTAACAATTGCTAGATAATATTTTACAATTAAGAAAGTAAACATTTCTAAAAAATATATGAGATATATATAGAACTTCCTAAAAATATTCCGTTTAACTTCATTAACCAATGAACCAGCTTCTTTAACCAATGAACCTGAGAGAGAAGTAGAGACCGTAGCAAAATCAGTATTAGGCTCAAAAACATCTGAGTTGTGTTTGCGCTTTGAATAAATAATGACTTACAACCACACGAATCCAAGCTTAAACCCTTTGGTCTTCACCATGGGTATGTACGTATAGACGATGGTCTCATAGGATACTACAACTTCCTGGATCACCGAGAAAACAAAGAACCATCAATATCATAAAGAGCAAACAATTGTTATGGTGATCAATGTTGATACCTCTTGGACTCTCCGTAGTTACTCAGAGCTAGCTCAATCTTGAGCCAAAGTGGACATGACCTTTGATTTAAGCTTGGACAATGAACTGATTACTTCTTTCCCTACACATAGTTTGTACAAATACTATTATAAAAAAATATGTAGTTTTAACCGGAGTGGTTGAAGAGTGAATCCTACTGTACTTCATATTCAGATAACCAAACCAAATAGGCTACACCAAAGTACATAAAGAACTTCAACAACTCTAGTAAAATCCATACAGGGAAATCCAGTGCGCATTTTCCTCCACCTTCGAATCCGTCATCCGGATACCTCCATACTTGTATCACCATATTCTGACTATATCTCCTTTCCCCTGTGAAGATATCAAACACACACTTTAACACTAAATGTCTGCAATTTAAAATGTTCAACTAAGTTAAGGCAAAAGAACAAATTATCTACTCTCGTGTCGATTGAGTGATTTTTTTGTAAAGTATTTCATTAAACGTACATAAACTGATCCAATAAAATCAAAAATCTTTAGTCAAACGCAAAAACTAAGGCTAGAA
>JABAYD010007478.1:0-21505 GCA_014822095.1 Diplotaxis tenuifolia | reverse complement strand
TTTTCACAGAACTCGAACTTATGAATTTTCTAAAATGATTACTAGATAATCTAAAAGTTTAGACACTAAATTAAACTCCATAGGTTATGAATACTCCCTCAAACATCCATGTTTTGGAAAAAAAAACTTTAAAAAATACATTTTTAATACATTATTTAATAATACATTGTAAACTTCAAACAATTGTGTTTATTGAAATTTTATTAATAAAATTATGAAGAAGGGTTAATTACAAAAAAAAACAATGCATTGGTAATTAAAATTTAATATGTTTGTTAATATGTGCGAAAATTCTAAAACTTGTTTTTTCAAGAACATAGAGTATTATTTTTTCGTGGTCTAATTAAAGCACACGGCAATAACAAAAAAAAAAGCTGAAATTTTTGTTTTAACTCAGATGCTCGTGCAGTAATTAATTGTTCCTACGAATTGGTTCTACAGTTTGGCTTGATTTAGATGAAGTCATGTTGTGGTTTGATTCAGATTACATCATGTTTGGCTTTGGTTCATGGGACAAGACTGATATTTCTGCCGGATCATGGACTAGTTTGATATTGGATGTTTTCTTTATGATCACTAGTTAAACTTATTCAGCGCATCTCGACTAAGTCTCGTTGCTTTTTATAGGAAAGTTGCATGAACCTTAAGGTATCGCTGGTGTAGACATGATCAACATCATCTTCCTGATTTGTATATTTCGTACTTAGTGTTTTGATACTATAGTCTATATAACTCATGATAAAAAAAAAAACGCAACTTGTGATTCCATCAATGAATTGAAGAAGTGTGAAAGGGATAGAATATGAAGAAAAGTAGGTACAAGTCACAATTAATACCCTAATTTGGAGGGTTCCCATGCTTGTCACGGCTATTTTAGATGGACCACGATATTCTCTATTTTTGTGAAATTTATAAACCTGTCAAAAGAAGCAAAAACTCGATTAATAATGTCTTTACCCAATTTAGAAACTCGTGAGGATCTTTACTATCTAATAACACGAAAATGTGTCTTTTAGACATGTTGGGATGTGAAAACATCTTTTATTTTCCAAGGGTTAAGACTTTGGTGGTGAATCAGAAAGCAATATCGTCTCTTTATTGACTTATCAATACTTCAAATTCAAACCTCATTTCTTTTCATCAGAGACAAGTAAACACTATGTTAACTAGTTTTAATCATATATGGTTTTCTATATATATATATATGGTTAGCATAAAGCCTTCATATATCACACAGTATATAAGGATTAGGTGAGAATAGTAAATACTTTATAACTTCATTTTAGTCTCTATTTCCTTTGTGATCTTATAACGTGATCTCGGTTCGTGGAAATTTAACTCTAGAAAAAGGAGAGCTAATAATAGGGATGCAACAAAATGCAATTCAGGTTGAAGTTTACTATAAATGGACAATATGTTGAAAACGATGGGACAAAACAAAGGCAGTAAGGTAAGAAGATTGTCGGTGAGGGACGACAATATATGATGAAGCTGTTTGTGTTAAAATGAGTCTTCTCCACTGAACCTAAAAAGAGATTCTTTAATCAAGATAAAAGAACAAGCAATATAATTTTAAACTTTAACTACTGTACAATTTGATGTATAAATATCATTTGTAAATACGAAATTTTGATTATATGTAGCATCGACAAAAGAAAAGATAATTACATCTCATGTTTGTTAATATTAACTCTGTTCTTCCATACTATACCCCTTTAATTATATTGCTTCTGCTGAAATTATAATTTCATTTTTCTGCTTTTTATCCTTTCACGATATTTTCGGACAATAAGACGCATCGAACTAATATTCTAAATATAGAAACTGACAACTTGAATGGCTATACATAATTAAAAGAAACAAAGCCGAAAAGAAAAGGAAATGGCAGACTGTAAAAAGTAATATTTTCTTTATCTTGCAGGGTAAATATAATTTCTACAAGAACAGAAATGTCATTTTGTTTCAGAGAGTTTTCTACTCTCGTGAAAAGAGGTCGAATCTATCATCTACGTGCCTCTGCAGAATAGACATGCTTCTTAGAAACGATGCAAAAGAAGAGATCCTAAAGTATAACTTAACATATGTTTATATGATTTATGCTTTCAAAATTATGTATTATAATTTTCTGTGGTTTACTGTAGTTGCTGCAGATTGCAGAACATGTGTTCGTTCATCGCTGTTAATAATAATAACACTATATATTGCAGTCTAATGTTTATTTCGTACTTAAAGTATTTTCTCGACAAAGCATGAGAGACACTTGTCTTCTTCATTCGGGGACCATTATAATTTTATTTCCGAGTAATGATCCTTAGTTTTCATATTACTCTTTGACATCGTTATGATTCGGTACCAAGTTGATATATTTAATTATTTTCCTTTGAATACACGACTTTATTGGTGAGTATTTTTTTCTAATTGTGTCGTAGACTAGCAGTGCGTCAACTATTTCGAGTCATTAAAAAAATTATGTATCAACCGTTGATTTGACCGGCCGAGAGAACAAGCGCGGAAGCCTATTAATGGGTGCGAAGTTTTGACAATATTGCGAAGTTTTGTTTTGTGTTGGCAATAGTAATCATCGAGTGCAACAAGGACTTTGCACTTCTTGAGTAAGAATGATTGTAACATCTTGTTTCCTCATATGTGGCAATATATGTTGAAATAGTTGTTAAGTCATGCTATAAACATCACTAAAATGTAATTATTTTCAATTACATAATTAAAAATAATTATAGAGTTGAACATAACTAACTTGGAATAGTATATAATTAGCCATGTGGATTCTGTCTGAACCGAACCAGCGGAGCTAAATCATTTTTTTTTGTTTTTGGTTTGGTTTGGTTCGACAAATCTCTGAAAATTAATTAAGTTTTTGGTTTGGTTTAGTTTTCATTTTTTTTTAAATAATCGAACTAACCATATATAACCATTTAATCAAAAACCTCAAATTTAACCAAAAATATTCGATTTTGAATAAAATTATACCGAATTCTAACTGAGAAAGAAAATAATCAGTTATTTTATAAAATGAAGTTATAAACCAAAACTAATTAAAACCCGATCGGCATCTAACCAATTTTTTTTTGTTCATTTGCTGGGATTGTAGCCAAACAGAATAAACAAAAACCACAAATACATGAACAGAAATAACCGAGCAAACCAAAACTGCATACCTCATTGGAAAATGTTTTGTGATATCATGTAAGTAATGTCAAATACAGAGAAAAAATGATACTTGTAAACACAGTAAACAAATATTTCGAACTTGGAAAAAATTAATAATGATTGTTGAATGAATGTTGGGCCAAAAGTCAGGTTTAGAAGTTATTGAAGAAAACATTTAGGCATTATACGATAAAATAAGAAAATGCAAGATTTTTTTTTTTTTGAAATATTCACAATGTAAAAATTAGTATTTTAGTCTGAATGTCTCGTTCAATTAAGTTTCGATCAAACTAAAGAAGGAATAAAAGTAAAAACAATCATTTTAAGTATTTCAAATTTCTATGCTGAAATAGCTGTAAAGAATAAAAAACCCTCGTAATATGTATATATATGCCACACACACATACACACATATATATATATATAATTATGACATGATTCAACCTTTAAGTTTTATTAATTATTGGATGCTATGAAAATATTTGAATTAAATAGCTTACAGAAAAATAAATATATGTACCGAAAAAATAATATACATATATACACCAAAATTTAAAAGATAAACCCAATCTACACAATCGCTTAGGAGGATGTATTCGATTATGAGTTTGAAATGATCTATATTAAAATGACAAATTCACTGTTGTTTAAACAGAAATTTTAGAAAAACTTTGAACTTTAGTGTTATTCAACTTGTTGTTTCATAAAATACTCTAAATATATATTGTTATTAAACAAAAAAAAAACAAGTTGTTGGTTTTAGAGTGATTTAATTAAGTGTCTCAAGAGTGTTTGAGAGAAGTTTCTTAATTACAAAAATGAAAAATTCAAATCTCAAATTCACCTAAAATCATTTAAAATTCAAATAAAATTAAATCACTTCAAATTTTATATTGATATAACCTTAATAGATGATATTTTGGAGAATACTTTTGTTGCAAATTACATATTAATTTCCTTTTGAAAATATAATTTATTAATTTGTATGTAATACGCCTTTTATATTTTGTAGATTATTTTTTATTGGTTAAAATATGATGAGTTACATAATTAATGATACTTTAGTCCAAAATATATATGAAATAAAAAATGGAGAGAGCCTTTTCAAAACTAGAAACATAATTAGTTGATTGACACCCTGACTTGTCCTCTATATACCTAGTAAATAAATCATTCAGTTGAAGAACTCAAACAATCCCATTTAGAAAAATTCATCACATGGTCCATCCAATTGATTTATAATAATTTGTTCGATCAGAGACGATCCTGATTACGGTTCGAAACAAATGAGTAGTGACGTACTTAGTCCAACATCACATTCATCTGTGATGAACAAAAATGCATATAACCCACACACGTACAGCCTCATACATCAAGTTATATTCCTTTTTTTTTGTGAGCTACAAGTTATATTCCTTTAGGATGAATTTTATATATATCTTGCTTAAAACGATATGCATACAACCCATATACACAGCCTTATACATGTAGTTTTTCCTTTAGGATGCATTTTGTAGTATACTTTCATCTTATAAAAATGATCACACGTATAAGTTAAAAAGGGAGTTTGAATTATCATTAATTTTTGATATCGGTTTTATATTCTAGGTATTGCTTGCAAGTTGTTTGTTTTCTAGGTTGCTGCACTAAGAACAATCAAGAAGTGTACTGGCAAGTTGAGTAATACGCTTATCCTCGTGAGACTACAAATCTTGCCACTTATAGAAAATTATTAAAGTTAAATACTAGCCCTCATGCCATTATCATATTTCCAAAGTGACGACTTCAGTGACGAAATTAGCTTATCTTCAATTTAATACTACATAAAACCGTACTTAATAACTTTTTTTATTTGTTTAAATTTCTGCAGACAATTTATATTCCTGGACCAACTGATTCCTTATCGTATGATTAAAAACATAATTTGATTAACTAGTAATAAAGTTTCGAAACTCCCCACGAAGTCTGCATTCATTGGTCCATCGTACGGCTTCCTCGTACACTAATCTCCACTTGCCTTCGAACCCTAGATATTTTTTAGTTTAACATGCCCAAAGCAAACACACATCCAAATTGGTCACATACGAGTAAATATGGGATACAAATTGATCATCGGGCGAGGTAAAAGTTGGACCGTCATGTTATTTAAATGCAAATTGATCTTCGGACGAGGTAAAAGTTAGATGTTCATGATATTTATTAATACTTCTATAGTGAAAAAATTGGCTTTCTATATTGAATGCTATTCTCTCAATTTTTAATATTTAACGTTTTGCATAAAAAATTTTGTTCCAAATTATTTGATATTTTCAATTTTTATGTAAAATTTGATACTAAATAATGCTAGATGACCAATGATATAATAATTTATATTTTATCAATTAAATTGTGGTCAGATAAATAATTAATACTGTAATATTTTTGTTTTAAACAATTAAATAAAAAAATGGAAAGAGTATTTAATAATATGGTTTACAATAGATACCTATATACTGACATAACTCACGACCATTGTAACCTAATCGCTGTAAACCCAATGTCTATTGGTTAAGCTAACCTAGTAGGTAGAAAGAATATGTATACATTTATTTATACATTAGTAATATATTACTATGACCAACGGGTGGTTTGAGTAGAAATAAGTTAGACAAAATAAAAGTGAAATCTAGGAAAGGTTTCATAAATAAGTGTAAGATTAGTAAACGTTTAATTCAAAATACCAACTTTTTAAATTAAAAGGAAGGAAATGAAGCCGTGAAGTCTATCTCACCATTATAACAATGTCTGACTTCTTTTGGGTTTCTGTGAAGATAGAGAGAGAAACTGATTCAAAGGATACATTACTTGAAAATGACCACTCATCCCTAATAACCCCCAATTTTAATTTGCCTCTTTCCTCTTCATAACTAAAATTTATATTTCCAAGATTTGTTTTTCCTCATAGTATTCATTAATCTTGGAATATAATTTGTTCTCTTTTGAAACTAACGGTCTCATAGCTTGAATATGATTTTTGTAAGAAAAATGAAGAGATCTTGTGGTTGATATTCATTTAAACTTTTGTTGAGATCGTAAAATAACTGCGGGACTTTTTTTTCTTACTCCATTAGGGAAACATCAGTACCAATCCACTTCTGTTTCTCTCTCTCGTCTAACGATAAATGCTGTAAGAACATAAATATCACTGTTTTCTGTCGGTAAAATATCTAAAAAGTGGGCAAGACCAATAACTTTACTTTTATAAACTACGAAATGACTTTTTGTTTCAGAAAAGAAAAGTCTTATTTTATGGAGTTTTATTACATCAATCCTACTTCAAGCTATATAAGGTTTTTATATTAAAAAGGCTATATAAGGTTTTTATTTTGTTTTTATTAAATTAGTCAATAATATGTGCTAGTCTTGAGTTAAGATTACTGTTGCCAAATGGAAATGCAAACATATTTCGACTAAATCCAACTTTTCTTTATGACTTTTTGTAACCGTTAAAGATAACTTTTCTTTTCACAGATTTTTTTACAGCTGCTTGATGAGTAGAATCCCATTTGAATGCGTTCAACTTATGGGATTGTATTGTTACAGAAGTAAACATAAAAGTGTTTTAAGATTATATTTCTGCTCAGTCCAACTTTATCAAACAATACAGCAAAAGGAAAACTCACCAAACAAGTTTTCTATAGAGTGTAAGAAAAGTGTGTATTCGAATAACTAGCTATGTTGTGCGAAAAAACATTTGGATGTTATTGGGTGAAAAGTTTGAAATAAACAGAAATAAAACGAAGTTTGAAGAATAAAAACAGCTGGACATATTAACTGACTTTTGGGGGTAAAATCTATCAATATTAATTGAATATTGATATGAAAGAGGAATGATAAAACAAGTTAGGACTGAACAGAGTTGTAGATAGGTGCAGGCAACATATAAAGCAGTAATGTTTAAATTCTTTTAATAAAAGTATCGAGAAGAAACAACAAAAGACAACTCATTGACAAATCTCTTCTGAACCTTTTTAGTCAGAACATCTCAAATCATACAATTATCCAGTCTCCCATATATCCAAGAGATCTGTAAATAACTGAATATATATATTTTTGGTAACAGAATAACTGAATATATATATATATATAATATGACCCGATCAAGGAAGATTTAAATTCCATTGAGTTTCCTGAGAAATTTTCTTAGCCTTATTTAACAAGACGTTTAAAGAGAAATGAACAAACAAAAATTCGATAATTAATTTAATGACCATGAACAAGACATTCTTTTGTTTCTTATACATAAAACAAAAGATTAAATATTAAAGATTCAAGGTCTCATGAGAGAAGGTTGGTAGCCATTAGTCTGCAGCCAATTCTGATGAGAAGTAGAAGTAGAATTAAAACTCTGATTATTATGATGAGGAGAGAATCCTGATGATGCTGCAGCATTTGCCAACACTTGGTTAGCCGAGGTCCGACCATCAAACCGGTGGTTTTCGGCCACCGGAAATAGCGAGAATCCTCCTCCGCCGCCAATGTTGCTGCTGCCCGGAAACTATTTTACACCACACAGATTTATTGCTGTTAGAGAAAACATAACCAACTGAAATCTAAACAAATGAGTGTTATTGATGTTGTGTTTTTTACTCACTTGGTGATTTATATTGGGAATATGGTTAACCATTCCGGTTTGACCTAATCCGAGAATCTCATTAGAGTGGAGGGAATCTTGTTGGTTCATCTAAATAAAAAGAACAATGTCTTTAACAAAAGAATAATAATAATTAAAGGTAAAAAACTATTAAACCTTTACCTTGAGCCGCATATCTTGACCCTTTTGCTTTGAATTTACCGAGTTTCCCAAACTCAAATCGAGGTTATGATCTTGTTGAACAGGATTCCCTGATGACTCTACACAAATTCAAAACCATGTAACCAAGTTTATATACCACACAAAATATATAATAAGGACTAGAAAAATCTAAAATTATGAGGAGTTTGAAAAACAAAATTACCTGCATTCAGTTCGTCGTCATATATGCTTGGATCAAAGTTAGTCACAGCGTCTTTGCCATTACATTTGATTGCAGCTTTATCGTAAGCTCTGTGGTCAATAAAATAAATCATTAATTATATGATATAAATTCTAACAATGTGTGTTGTGGAATCAAATATTTACCTAGCAGCTTCAACCTCGGTGTCGAACAAACCCAAATAAACATACCTAATTTTAAAAATCAAAACTCAAGTTACAATAATAAATTTATTTGTATAGTAAAGAAAATAAACGAATGGTTTTGTTAACGAAAGTACTTTTTGCCTAAGAATTGACCCATTCGAGCCTCCCAGCGACCACACTTATGCAAAGTAACACCTCTATACTTCGAACTTCCTCGAGGGAAGCCTGTGCTTTGTCGGCGAAGTACGTGCACGAACTCTTCCTTCGTTAAGTTTGTCATCTATCAACAGGTTTAATAATTTTTATAATTAATTAATCAATATATGGATTGTATAATTGTTGTTACAGAAGAGGAGAGTTACCTGCTTCAAGTCATTATCATAATCGTCGATTGTAAAATTGATATCAGCTTCTACCCCACGGAATTTAATAGCAGCTCTATCATATGCTCTACATAAGAAAATAAGTGAAATTGAAAAATTTAAAGACCTTTAAATTATACTCGATATATAAAATTTTGATTATTAAAGAGAGGTCTACGAGAGAAGAAAAACATACCGAGCAGCTGCATGAGCAGTGTCAAATCCACCTATTCAGGAAATTTTATTTATTTTAAAACTATTTTTCAACATCAGAATAGGAAAAAAAATGAAAAATCTGAAAAGAGAGTAAAATTACCTAAGTAAACCTGTTTCCCACAATCCCTGAATTTCGGAGAAACACAAGAAAAGGACTTTATATTATTAATATCTTCAAAGAAAACTTGATTATATTATTATCAAATTAAAAAAAAAATTCTTAAGTGTAATTATTTTTTACCAAATATGAGATTCCCATCTTCCGGTTCGCCGGTAAAACGTAACGCCTCTATATTGAGAACTCCTTGACCTTGGTCCACGCCTGCTCTTTTTTAACGGCTGTGATGGCTCCACCGCAGCAGCAACGGTGGCTGGCTTACCTGCCGATGATCCGGTAGCTAGATCCGACTGAGAGAACTTTACACCAAACCAGTGAGACCGAGGAAAGCCCGACCCGGTACCACCATCATCTACGACGTTAGATTCCATCTCCGGGAAGAACTGATGGGTGATAAGAGGGTTGTTGGGTTTGACCCGGTTAGGTTCATCATCATCGGATCCATCTTCGATGACTACAGCAGATGAACTTGAGTTAGAAAAAGATCCGACCCGTTTACCCGGTGAAGAATAACAAAACTCTTCAGATTCTTCTTGTCTGAATGTCTGATGTGGTGAGTCGTTTAGATCCCACATTTTTTTTATGTTCTAAATCTTTTCTTGTTTTTTGATGTTTGAGGTTTTCAAACTTTAATCCTCTCTCTGGTTTGATTATCCTCAAGGTTGTAATCTAAATAAGAGAGAAACCAAAGAAAGGGCTAGAGAGAGAGATGTTTTCAAAGTTTGCTTCAACGAATGCTTTCATTTTTATCCTTTCCTTCATATTTACTTCCAGTGCCCTTTCTTTCTCTCTCTCCACTTTTTTTTTATAATATTATTCTCTCTCTAACCACTTGCTTTCTTTGGAAAAAAGATTATATTCGAAACAATTCCTCGTATTGATAGTTTCTTTATTTTCTTATAAAATTATTTCCACTTTTATAATTATCTATGTATACAAGCATCATCGCTGATTAATCAAAGATTCCATTAATATGTAATTTCATGTTTTAAGAAAATTAAAGTCCACGGCTTGGTTTGGCAAGCAATCTATAAAAGGTATCTTTTGCAATAAAATGTATAATTTGATAGATTAATGAACCCACCCCACCACAAATTCGCCAAAATTGATAAACTATAGCTCTTGGCACGAAGCTTTTTCTTTGTTTTCTTCTTCTTCTTTTATGTATGAATAAAAGTTAAAGGTAGGTACAAATACAAGTAGATCACGCATGGGTCTATATATGTTAATTGTGTATATTTATGTACAATAAATAGGTGTTTTCATGATCGGGCATATTAAAGTTGATGAGATATTAAGTTTGATACGAGTTATATAATTAAGTTATATGTTTATTTATAGTGAAATTCCAAAACAGTATTTTTTTGAAGACGAGCAAGTAATAGGTTCCCACTATAGATTATAGGAGTTTCTAGCTATCAAATACTAATAATATTTATTTTTATATATTGTAAATATTGCCTATTTCCTAAGAGCATATCTAATCTAACTCCATTTTTACTATAAAATGAATTTTGGAGTAAAAAATACTTTAGTTTCACTTTTTCATAATAGAATAGACATAATTTTTTCATAAATAAAACAACACATTTATTTTTTCTTTTCTTTTCTTTTTTTTAATTTTAAAATGAAATAAGATTAAAGCAAACCACACTTCATTGTGGAGTTACATAACTTTGGAAGGAAAATATGAAGTTTACATTGGAAATAATCTAAAGCTCGATTGGTGTAAGTTTTACATACTTTGCCCAATCTTTTATTGTGTCTCAATGGGTTGCTCTAACCAGAGGCTTGCTAGAATAAATAACTTAATGTCCAAAGTTTTTAAAGTCGTCTATCAAACCATACTAATTGTTTACTTGATTGTGACTAATTATTCACCAAAGTAACAAATCTAGTTTTTTTTCTTCTTTTTATGACTAGTTCGTTTGATTTTTTTTACTATAGTTATTTTTTTGGGTAAGAGTTTTGACAAAACGTAAATGCATCAATCGTTACTTACAAAACGAGTAGTTCTCAGTGCTATAGACTAACTGCGTTGTCAATGTTTAACTTGTGAACTTTGGGCTCATTGTTCATTTATTCATAATTTTGTTTGTTTTGCCAATCTGATGAAAGCCCTGAAAGAGAGACATCAGCTCAGATTCCAGCAATACTGGAGCCATCTATCTGCGGACAAAAAACCTAAAAATCTGCTTCAAGCTGAAAGGATCAGGCGCCATAAAGAAGGCTTAAAGCCACATGCAACCTTGCTTACTAACGACCCAATACTAAAGATTACCTATGTCAATAGAAATACAATTTCATTTCAATGTTCTTGTAGGTTTTTATTTGAAACTTCCGTTGTCCATTGTCCATTGTCCGGTACAAATATAAATTCGATTTGATTCAAAAAAAAAAATATAAATTCGATTACGTTGAACGAGTGGCGCAGATCAATCCTTGGGGTTGGCTTGAAATTACGACTAGGATACATACGTAATACATTTAAAAATAAAATAAATCAGAAAGATTTTTTGTTATATAAAAAAAGGAAAAAGGAATTATGAGAAGAAAAGGAAAATGTTACCAGAAAAGATCAATCCCCTAGTACGGACAAACTGCGGGGTCCACTTTTTCCCTCTTTCATCCACCAATGACCTTACGTTTCATCTCTTACCTCGTATTTTCATCTCACGCGCATACGTAACCAAGTGTTCTTCAATCCTTCTGTCCGTCCGCGCGTGCTCGTCACTATCTCGGATCCGAGACGCCGTTTAGTTTCTACTGACCACAGTGCTGGAGCCAACTATACTTGGTTTTGCAACAAGATTGGTTTGTTAGATTCGTATATTTTTTTGTGTGAGAAATCTTCATGCTTGACATCATCTTCATTATTTTCTATTCTTAAAAATTCCAAAATCAGGGGTTTTAAAGAGAATTCTCCACAATAGTGAATATGGCAATAAAATGTTTCATTGGCCGACAAAAAATGTTTTATTGTTTTACAAAAGAGAAATCAAAGTAAGTGAAAAAAATACAGAAACTAGAGAAGGGAGAAGGACTGGTGTCGGAAAGGGAAACATACAATTTTATTACGTATTTATGTTGCTGGATGTAGAGGAAGAGACTGTGGCTAACAAAAGTTTCGAGGTTGCCAGCCAAGTCACTCCCCACTTTGCGAAATTACCACTGTGTAGCTATTTTTTCTTAAGAATGGAATAGGAATCCAAGAGCTTGGTGTGTTTTAGTGTATTGCTATTTCTTTTTTTTTTTCCAAATATTTATAACTTCGTTAAATGCTACTCCTTTTGTTTCAAAAAGATTGATATTTGTAGAAAAAATATTGTTTCAAAAAGATACATTTTGTACATTTTCAACGTATAACTTAATGAGAAATTGTAGATATCAAAAAACTTAATTGTATATCTTAAGATTGTAAAATTTATAGGGAATTGTTAGTTACAAAAAATGATGCATTGGTAATCAAAATTTTATGTTTTTTCTTAATATGTCTAAAAAATTTAAAACATTTAATTTTTTGAACAGAGGGAGTACTGTTTTTAAAACATACTCCCTCCATTCCAAAATAGATGATGTTTTGGCTTAATACACGCATATTAAGAAATTTATATTTCTCTAGAAATCATTTTTAAAAATATAATTTTATAATCATTCAACCAATTATAAAAAAAAACTATAAAATTTTATTAGCTAAACAGTTTCCAATAAAATTAAAGTTAACCTTAAAACATCAAAACAAACCTTAAAATCTTAAAATATCTTATATTTTGAAGCAACATAAACCTTCTAAAACATCAACTATTTTAAAACGGAGGGAGTATAAATTTGCCACATAATATATCTCTTTTTTGTTTGACAATCCCAAGTATATTTGCTAATATCTCTTACTTATTTAAAAGTCTCCAAAAAACATTCCAGGTTATCTATAGTTTTTTTTGGTAATAAGGCTATCTATAGTTTCTAATAGTTAAGAAGACTTAACCAAAACCATTGAAACATGCGATAATATCTTTAACCTAAGCACCTAACAAGCTTTTTACATGAGGCACGTTGTACATATTTTGAGTGGGATGCGATAACAAACATTCCAGTAATGGCTTTCGATGAACATGTTGCTTTCCTCAAGTGGTAACTACTGCTCTTCTCTCTCTCTATGACCCACTATCTCTCTCTATATATATATACACACACACACAAACACATATGCAGTATTATTAGCATATGGAAGCTTAATTTTTCAGAGATGTGATATGTCTGTTGCTTGATCTTATACATACACAATCTTATCTCTATGTACACAACATATATGTATATATAATGTTACAGAAAAACACATATGTATATGCCTTTGTATGTTGGTAATAATTAAAGCCCACGGCCCACTTTTTAGAGAGATACTCTGTCTCTTATAACTCTTTCCAACAAAATAGGCCCACAAAAAACCATTATTATTCCCAATCACCCCGTGAATTTTCAGTTTTTACAACCACAACAAATGTGGCCAGATAAAACAAAACAAAAGAAAACAAAACTAAAATTCTTATTTGCTGATATTATTAGACCTTTATACTCTCTAGTTATGCGACATATATGATACGACAAAAATGTACTAAAAGAAGAATTATTATTGAATGAAAGTTTTAAGTAAAGTACAGTGGATACCGCAGGACGGTATCTTTCTACAATCTATAGACTTTACTTTGACGTAGAAAACAAACATAGGCTTTTATTATTCTGTTCATTGGAAAATAAATACAAATTACATCCACACAAGCCACAACGATATCACATGTATATGTTAATATGCCTAGTACACTAACCAAAACATAAATAAAAAATGAATGCCCACGTCTACCTCAGTCTACTTGTCTATGTTTATGTGTTCACATAGTGTGGACGAGTGACAATAAATCCAATTTCTTAGTACATGACTGAATTTCATATAATTTAAATACATAAAGATTTTTTTTTTGAGAGAGAGCATAAGACAGAGAATTATTCCAAAAATATGTCATAAATGATGCATAAAATATCAGCTACTTGAACTAACATATCTAACGTAGGACCATAAATGTATGAATTAATATGTCCAAGTAGTCTGTTGGATTTAATGGCTTGAATTTGAATGCAAATCAAAACTGTGGATCTTGTTGGGTAATGGGTAGATTAGATATCATGAATACTATACTCATCAGCCACTGACATAATATGATAATATCATGCATGTACATTGTCAATATCATATATATACAACGTTATTATATGAGTATTTAATTAGGAGATGATGATTTACAACTAAGCTCGTATCTAAAGGTGATATGTATTATTTAACTTTGCAATATTGGAATCGCAATCAAGTCCGAGATTAACGAACGTGGAAAACATCGGACGGTATCGATAAAATCATAATTTGTGAGTTGTCCAGACCTTGTTATAGGCTCTCTAAATATCCTCAAGTAGGATTCGTTCAATGTGATATTTTGTCACCGTTCAATGTGGGAGCCATGTGAGCGAACTGATAATGGATTTTTTTTTGTGCACCAGCTGATAATGGATACTCCTCGATATCTTCACGATACGCAATTTTTTTTTGTTTTATCCTTTTTAAACAATTGGATTCGACTTTGATAGCTCATTAACTTTCTACGTAACCAATAATATATGAAAATAGAGTAGCTTCTAATAACAAAATTAATAAAAATTGAACATTAGTAACCAATCACGGAATAGGTTGGGGACAAGTTAATAGAGGGTTACATTATTGAGTGATTTGCTTTAGTATAAAAAAAAATATTAGAGGAGAACAAAAAAAATCTAAAGGAGACGACAAAAAGAGGGACAAAGGGAAACACGTTGATGTACAAATATAGTAAGGAGTCAGGAACTTAGGTACGATGTCCATACGTTTTGCGGTCCAAAGACTTTCCATATTTGTAAATCTTTGAAATTAACCCCCACTTGTTTTCCCAAACATCGTTTGACATCGACGACACACACTTTCTTTTTAATAATGTTTTTAATTTGGTACTATTTCAAAACCACACCCAAATGTTAGAACGGTCCCATTTGCAATAATTCACGTTAGTTAATGGAGGGACCAACGAGTTATTCCGCCTTTTCAAGTTTTCATCAATATGGGAATCATTTCCTTTTTCACTTTTGATTTTGCTTTTGATTTGTTTCGATGTTTCAGACAAAAAATTATATCAGTGATGGACGATAGATCGGGCCTAACTGAGGTTAAGGCAGGTTAAGGTAAAGAGAAACACATGCAGCATGATTCTTTCGTGTTAAGTCTGGAGAAAATATCTCACTAATTAATGGCTGTTGACAAAATGATAGTAAGTTTTAAAATACAATAAAGAGTTACATTTCACTAACTAACATATTACTCTTTTATATTTCGTTTTAGTGGAACATATAGTTGCATGTGAAATGATATGAATGAAAGAACAGACGTTGAGAGGCTTTAATCTAATGATTGATTAATCTAGTGAATAACAAATTGTTGCATCCCTAAACTCAAAATTACTCACAATATATATTGTTTTTGCATCATTGTTACCCCCCCCCCTCTCCATTGATTAATCAAATTTATGTCTCTATAATATAGTTTAGAGGAAAACATAGAAAATATTATCTACATCTTTAAATTAGAGACAAAAAATAAATTTCTCTATTTAAAAAAATATCATAATTTTATTATAGAGAAATATATAGGGACAAATCAACCTCATAATATAAATTTCTATTTTTTTTTTAAAAAAAATATAGAGATATACAGTGGACCGATTTTCTAAGGGTCATGATAAACTAAATGATATCGACGTGTTATTATTAGTTTTGAATCTGATGTTGATGAAACAAAATTAATAGTAGTGTAACAAACTTGGTGAAGCGTTAAAATAAACAAATATCACAGAAAGATAGACAACGTAAAGAACTTGAGCGATTGAAAACATATCGAGTGCCACTGATTGGTCAACAAAGATCCTTTGAGTATACACTATGAACAACGGTAATCAGATATTGATTATTAAATAGATTCAGAGTTTTTCTTTTAGTTTTCTTCAACTCAAAACTGTAAGTCATTTCATAATAAACTTCTCAAACTAGTTCACACGTTCTCTTGATGTACTTATTTCTTCGGTTTTAATAATTTGGACACTTCATTTTGTATTGCCAATAAGTAAGCCTTCAAAAGTTTCACTAATCTATCCCAAATACTATTATTGTTATCCAAAAACACGTTATGACTTGTGTTTGATATTTGAAGTATGTGATTGTCACGTTGTGTTGTGCTTGAAATATGTGACTGTCAACGTAGTCCATCTCAAATACTATATCAACGAGAATATATAAATCTTTGGCCCAAAAAGCCCTACAAAAAACCAACAAACTAAAGATCCAATTTAAAAGTAGAAAGGTGTTTGGTTCGAATTTCTTATATTTGTCGGTTTGAAATATAAACCGGTTTGGTTAAAATAAGTTTTTCAAAAAAAGCGAGTCACGATTCTTCGCGTTTCCCAATACAAACGCAGAGATATCGTGATCTCCTTATCACTTCCGGCGATCTCTCTCTCTCTCTCTCGTCAATGGACGCCGTCGTCAACGCTTGTCCACTCTCCATCACGCGCCTACGCCCACCACCCTCGACTTCTCCGCCAAGATTCCTCTCCATCCATTCTAGCCACCAGTTCACCTTCTCTCCCACTCTCAGCTCCTTCTCCAAATCATGGAGTCCTTCAGCTTCCGCCGCAAGCGCCACGTTGATGGCGAGTTCATCTTCGGTATACTCTCTGACGTCTTAGGTTTTTGAGAATTTTGATAGATCAGGTTGGTTAGGTTATTATATTATATTGGAGTGATTCACAAGAGTTGAATGTATACTAGTTAGAATAGCTTAGAATAGAATATGGTGATGTTGCACACCTAATTTTAGTAATGCATTCTTAGGATTTGAAGAAGCTAAGTTGCTTGAATAATGAGATAGTGACTAATGGTCTAATTAGATTGACCAAGTGTTGTACACGTAACTAGGGTTTGGTTATTTTTGAATGTTACTGTAGCCAAGAAGTGGAGTGTATACTGTTGGTGAGTTCATGACTAAGAAGGAGGACTTGCATGTGGTCAAACCTACCACCACTGTTGATCAAGGTATCAATCAGATTGCTTGAAACATTCGATGTTGTGTTTTTTTTTCTTAATTCAATTTTGTAATATATCTTTTTTTTTCCTTCAGCTTTAGAAATCCTTGTGGAGAATAGGATTACAGGGTTTCCTGTGATAGACCAAGACTGGAAGCTGGTTAGTATATAATTTTGTATGCATGTGTAGGCTTACTCATAGAGGTTAACTTGAGTCTAAACCTACTTATGAGGGAACCCTTGTTGTTATGCAGGTTGGGCTTGTTTCAGATTATGATTTGTTGGCTTTGGACTCCATCTCTGGTAAATGGGCTATCTAACACCACTTCAAATGTATTTGGTTTCATTTGCTCTCAAAGATATTTTTAATTAGTGTGGAGAAAGGTGAAAGCTACTTGATCACATGGTGGTATAAGCTAGATATATCAATGTTATGATGATGACTTTGTGTCTCATTCGTTGAGAGATAGCACGCTCAAATGTAAAATGATCAAAACGCTTCTTCTCTAACCCCTAAAATCATATTTACTGTTTTTCTTTCTTAGGTAGTGGAAGTACAGAAAATGCCATGTTCCCTGAGGTTGACAGCACTTGGAAAGTATGTGCCCCTCTCATTTCTTTATTTAGCTCAGTTCCCTTTACAAAGTTATGTTAATGTTACATTTAGTTCTCTAAGTAGACAGAACTCTGTGCTAGTGGATTAAATTTTGACATGATAAAACTTTTCAAATGAATTGTTTCTATATATCTCTTGTAATAATGTTCTTGTATCGTATCATTTGCAGACATTCAATGCAGTTCAAAAGCTACTGAGCAAAACCAATGGGAAACTTGTTGGAGATTTAATGACACCAGCCCCAGTTGTTGTCCAGGAAAATACCAACCTCGAAGATGCTGCTAAGTTATTGTCTTTACCTTTATTTCCAGTGCCATTAATTTATTTTCTTCAATCCTACATTCTTCTCTAACTTGATCATCTTGTTGTGTTTCCCACTAGAATATTGCTGGAGACAAAATATCGCAGGCTCCCTGTAGTAGATTCTAATGGTAAATTGGTAAGAGAGATATAACATTTACCTATCTCATACTTAATTTGAATTAACATCATCTTTCTCATGCATGGCTTATTCTTTTTATATTCACCCAAATAAAAGGTTGGTATTATCACAAGAGGAAACGTGGTTAGAGCCGCACTTCAAATAAAGCGCACTGGTGATAGGAACGCTTGAATAAGATACAAACAAGGCCAAGAAAATAGGTTGTAGAAAGGAATCAACATGGATCAAACATTATCCAGAGAATAAGAGCGAGTACTCAACAGTGTACCTTGTACTATAATTATATTAGACCAATAACTTGTATTACAAGAGTTCCGCATCTTATGTCCGTCACAAGGAACTCAACTTTTGTTGAACTCTGTCTGGTAAGTGGTAAGTTCACTACTTTCTTTTTTTTTCCTAGGGAATCAGCTTCTCTTTTTGTTTGATAGGTTAGGTTATCAAATGCTTTGGGTATTTGATTCTCATCCAATAACCGCTTTATTAATTTTATTTTATTTATTGAAAACGAAATCTAAAATGACTTTAGTAGTTACAGAAATAGAGTTGAGATAGAGAGCTTTAGTTGTTAAGATCGGACAAGTTAAAGAACACCCACACTTACCATATTTGCTTGGTAGGACACTCTTTGTCTGCTCCATCTCTTAACTCGAAATACTCAAATTCTATTTACTCAAGTCTCCTGCTTCTTCGGCTGCTATACACTCACCGACGTGTTCCCATCCGAATTTTTATACTGTTTATGCCATCATCCAACTAGTAGTAACTGTACTAGAGTTTTGAAACCAAACTGAATTTAATTCGTTTACTCTAATATTAGAAACCAAAAAAAAAAAAAGATCAAGTTGACATAAATAAACATTAGGTGAGCAGACTTCTTTTTAAATAGATCTTTTTACACTAATAACCAAACTAAACTTGAGTTGAAGTTTAGACCGTAAAGTATATATGTAGTACGCTTTGTAAAAGCAAACGAATTGTATTTGTGGCTTGCCACAAGATAACAATTTTTTTCTATGTTTTGGCCATACTATTTTCTAAACAATATCACACTTGTTGTGTAAATGGTTTTTTTTTTCTTTTTGAATAAATTTAAAATATATTAAAAAACGAGTTTATTGTTTATTATATCAGAAGAGTTTAAACACAATCAAACACTTCAATCCTTTTGAGTAAGATGATTGAAGTATAGAAAAGAGTGAGTGAAAACTATTTATGGGAAAAAAATATCATTACACTAGTTGTAAATTAGTAATCACAAACTCTTGTGATAAGGTGCATGTTAGCAACTCCCGCGCATCATAAAGACAAACATTCTCTAATAAATCTTAAAACTTCTACAACGTTTTTTTTTTGCGTGGATGAAGAAAGAAACCAAAGTAGGTATACTCAATCATCATTTCCTAATCGTCATCCGAAGTTTCCGGGTCGGGTAATTTGTTTAAATCCACCGCTTCCCATGACCCGTTACACCTCTTGAACCCTTCTTTACTACTACACTCATCATTAAAACGATAATCACTATGATTAATACTATGATCATCATCCACGTAATCATGATTATTACCACGTTGATGTTGATGATGATGATGATGATGATGATAATGATGACGATTCCCTCCCGCAGCTTCTAACGCATCAACTTGCGCTCCAACCTCCGCAGCTTTTCTCCTTATATAAGCCGCCGACATGTCCCCACCACCGTTTCCTCTCGCCACCTTAACGCCAGCCAAAAGCTCCGGGAAGTTGAGCCGAGCGGACGGTCCTCGGAGATAGAACACCGCCGTGTCGTAAGCTCTCGCCGCCGCCTCGGGAGTAGAGTAAGAGCCGAGCCAGATCCTTGACCGTTTATTAGGCTCTCTTATCTCCGCCACCCACTTCCCCCACTTCCTCATCCTTATCCCTTTATACGGTTTCTCCCTCTTCCTCGCCGCCGCCGTCGAAGTAGGAACAGCCTCCGCCACTTCCATCACTGTCTCCATATGGGTTTTTGCCGGAGTTTCCAAGAAAGCAACAAAAGATTCTAAATATATAGAGACTCTTTAATAAGCAGAAAGATTTAGAGAAGAAGGTGTGAATATTGACGGCGAAGTGATTACATGCGGAGGAAGGTTGATGAACACGTGGCCCAAGAAGAGATGAGACGAACACGAAACAGCAAAAGAGAAGTTAAAAAAAAACCACCGACACTAATCTCTTAACCTCTTTCGCGTATAGTATATATTCTAAAGACAGAGACAACAATCTCAGCTTCGCTGAGAGTATATATACACATTTAGATAAAATGGTATTATTACTATCTTGTCTTTATTGTTTGGACGGAATTAAAATATTAGTGTTATATACGCTCATGCACCTTATTTTAATATGTTCGTCGGCACTTTCCATTGGGCGGTTTAAAATTAATTTCTATACACCAGCGTTACTATACTGTACAGCATAAATAAATGAATTCAAGATTAAATAGTATGCCTTAATTCACAATTTATTTTGTAAAGTCCATGTCAGCTTCTTCTTTATAGCTCTCTAGTTGATAAACTGTAATCGTTTTTAAAACGAACTTACGTTATACAAACTTAAATACGGACCGAGTTATATTTTGGACTATCTAGTTGAAAATGTCAAATAGTCAATAAATTGAAAATACAAGTAAACAGAGGATATTTATTGATTGCGTGGAATTTGAAAAGTATTGACGTAGAGAAGTGGGTCGTCGTTGTGGAATTTCGGAAACAATAATAAATAGGTTTTTTAATTTAAATTGATAAAATTTGAAATATTATTCAACCAAATTGATGATTAGTCGCCTTTGATAATCTTTTGGAGTTGGAGCATATTCACATCAGTTCTAGTTTTAGATTTAATTTTTTTAAAATTAAATTATTATTTGATTAATATTGATTTAGATTTTAGTCCAAGTAGTTTACATAAGTAGTTTACATAGTAGATCATAACAAATCATCAGGTTATCTTTTAGCATTAATCAGAAGATATTTTGATAACCTGTTCATGTTGCTGATAGAGTTATAAAAAAATATATTCAGAAATGTTTAAGCAATAATACGATTTATTTACCATATTTATTGCTGTGATGCAATAAAATATCAAAGGCAGTAGTGAGTCTAGTGACACGCGTGTCTCCTTTTGGTCTGGGGACAAGATAGTAGGATTTATGAGAGCATGATTATTGCAGCGTTTTTAGGGCGGAGGTTTTTAATAGAATTAAGAATCCGAACCGGTTTTTAAATTTCTTGTTTAAGAACCAGTTCTTA
>JABAYD010007468.1:0-11320 GCA_014822095.1 Diplotaxis tenuifolia | reverse complement strand
AGAGTGTTTTGTATACCTTTACCCCAATTCCCTCTAAGCAAACTGAGCTTGTTTCTGATCTCTTTATCCACCAACTTCATGATAACATCATACGACCGAAGCTTCTCCCCGTGCTTCACTCTATTCCTTTCTCTCCAAATGCCATAAATGGCCGCATGAAATGCATATCTCACACAAAATAAGCTTCTCTTGTCCAGCACTCTACCAGAGATCAACACCATAATCCCACTCCAATCAACCGTGAAAGAGTTGTCAAGAATACCGCTAACAAGATACCTCCAAACTTGCGCTGAATAAGGACACATGAAGAAAAGATGATCTCGGGTCTCAGCACCATTACCACAAAGAACACACGAAGTATCAACACCCTGGCACCATAGAGAGATCCTATCCATAGTGGATAATCTCTTTTTAGCTGCCATCCAAACAATAAATGCAAACTTCGGAGTCCCCCTCGAATACCAAACCCCATTAGACCAAGACTGCTCCTACAGCAAATATTTCTTATAGAGACTAAAGCCTCACCCAACTCATTCAGAACAGCAGAACGATACCTCTTTCGTCTGAATCTCAAAGCAGCATCAGCAAGAGTAGCTTTCCTACTAATACCCAGTTCCATGAACCCACTATCGCCCAATAAGTCTGCAATAACTCCTCCATTATACCATTTATCATACCAAAAGGAAATGTGTCTCCCATTGCCAATCTCCATTCTAAAAAACTCTTTAGCTACCCCCCGAAGCTTTAACAACTTCCTCCACATCCAAGAACCAGACATATTTTTGATAGCTTTATTTTACTATTCAGTGTGGCAAAGATTATTTAAATTCATTCTTCCCCCTTTCTAAGCATTTTCCGATTATATTTCTGCATGATTCAAGTTGAAGAATATTAAATATATTTCTATCTTAGCATAAGTTTTCAAAAATGGTAAACAATCATAGTTTTCACAAAATTTTACTATACGAAGTGTGGAGTTATTTTACAGCATGAAAAACTATTTTTATGGAAAAAAAGTAACAGCAATTACATTTAAAATTATGATACTTCAAATAACTTAGCTCTGATATTGATACATTTTCAGTAAAAATATATTTGTCATAATTTATTGTTCTTTTTGTTTCATTTTGGTCAATTATTTCACTGTTTAATGTTTGTTATGCTCGCATGAATAGATTTATATGTTAAAGAAGTATTATTTATCAAATATAATATTATATATATGTTTATGTGTTAGCAGATATTTTCATTTTTTATAGAAATAACCTTTCAAAAACATGTATGCTTTATTCATTTTTCAAAAAAAGATCGTAGAATTTATTTCAGTACTTCTAGCCATTTTGTTTGAATGCAGCTATTCTAAATTTACCTATTGTTATCTAACTAAGTAAATATCTATTAAAACAATAATTTATTTAGTTATTACAATTTTATAATCAGATAATTTAGAAGAGGAAACTAATCCGTGCGAAGCACAGGAGGTATACTAGTGTATATATATATATCATGTGTATATATGATCTCATTAAATATTATTCAAAATAGTTATTACTTTATTTTTAAAAAAATTTCAAAAATCAAAATCTTTATAACTAAAGTTGTGCGTATATGCCCATGGTTCGTATCAGTCCATGCCATACTTTTCAATAACTAAACAATGACGCACTTGATTTTGATCTGCTCTTTGAATACACAATTTTTTTTTGGATTGTATATAAATTTGTGAATTGGCATTCTGAAATTGTTGTACATTATTATGTCACAAAATTATATGATATTGAAGAAAATAATTTGTTTAAGTTATATAATTCATGAATTAGTTTATTTAACATTTTGTGTGTAATTCTCTCTTAGCCATGAAAATTTGACCAAATCCGAAAAACCAAACTAAAATCTACCTGAAAATAGATATGCGGTTTGGATCTAGGTTTACATATTCAATTTCTTTTTTGTACATGCATGTCTCTTTTCGAGTCAATATCATAGCCGGGATTTAATCGGGTACTCAAGTACCTGAAATGTTTTGTGTATATTAGGCATCAGGTGATTTTGCCGTGCTCATGTATGGGTATAAATATTTATAAAATACTTATATCATAATAATTGATTGATTATTTAATTTTAAATCAATTTATAATTTATATGTATAACTTATGTTAATAATGTTATATTATTTTAATTAGACATATGATTTGGTATATGTCATATGTAGTCGACCTTATTGTTTGTTTTGGGTCAACAATCAATTTGGTTATCACTTGAGTATATTAGATTGCATATATTTCTTTGAATTCAACTACTATATTTTTATTTTAAATATATTAAATTTTGAATATTTTTTATTTGCATTTAGGTATATTGTTGTTTTAGATTGCAAATATATTTTAGTAAGATTGTGTATAACTTAATATCGATAATGTGCGTAGAATGAAAAAAAAATTGAAGTGTTTGATTTAAAACTAGATATGATAATATTCTCAAGTCTCATGAATATATAAATTTTACATAAGAAATAATTGTTAACAATTACTTAATATTTTACTTTTTTATTAATATGTTTTGAGTCATTATATAATTTATATGTATAAAAATAAATATAATATTATAAAATTATAAGTTCTTATTATAGTAAGATATTTGATTTTGGAAGTAAATTGAATTAGTCGAGCTACTCGTGTTGTGAGTACATTGAGTTACATATATTTTTCAAATTTAAATTGAAGTGTAAAATTAGTATGATTCTAATTAAGTTAAATCAAATTATATTTTGTTTTTTGCTTAAATATGCAAGTATTTTCACAGCATTTAAAAAATCATATGTTTATTTTTAAGTGATGATCAATAGGAAGCTAATTATTTAAAAACTCATAACGCATATCGATATTTATATTAATAAAATATTTGATAAATTCTAAATAATTTTTTGCTTTACTTTTACTGAAAATTGAACTGAAAATTATTTGAAATAATATTAAAAATGAAAAATCCGATTTGCTTGGCTATTTTGATTATGGTATATAAATTTCCAAAAATATAAAGAGAACACAAAATGAAAAAGCAAACCAAATATTAAGAATTTTTATCTTAATAACGATAAAATATAATATATCTACCTCATCAAAAGTTTATATTTCAATGCTATTTAAACAGATTTAATAATTATTTGATCAAAACATGCTTATTGTAGAAAAAAAAATTAGTTTCCTTTTTAATATCTCTTAAAAGTAAACACTAAAAAGTTTGTTATTGTTTTTGAGAAATCATATTATATAAGTAAAATATAGTTTGTAGATACCTTGTTTTTTCTGCAATAAGTGTTGGATATTATAGTCAAGTAAAGATTATGAAAAAAATTAATAATACTAATTATAAACTACCTTTAGCCAGTTACACATATCTCGGTTTATGGTATCATATGGGAAAATATAAAAATAGGAAGAAAGTATATATATAAAGAAAACTTTTACTACTCTGAAATGTTTATTTTATACCTTTCAAAATTATATTTGGAAAGAAATAATATTTTTTAGTATCAAAATTATCTTTGTGATTTTTTTTTTGAAATCACATTATATACACATATATTAATTTTCATCTAATAAAAATAGTTTTTTATTACTTTGCAAGTATATTTTATTATTTTTAAAAATGTGTTTAAAGAGAATATTATTAATTTGCGAACTTTCCTTTTGTAATGAAATCATATTTCATATACATATATTTTCGTTTTTAATTTGTTTTTAAACTTTATACATTTTTATTATATATGGAAAAGATAAAAAAAGAAATTAAACAAAATATATATATGTAATATTTTTAATTCATTAAGGGTATCAATATAATTAACCGTCGTGAGAGTTAATGTGAGTGCGACACGTAGGAAACTCACTCTCAAATAATATTATAGAGGTATTTGAGATATATTTTTGGTATTACAAATACTATTTGAGATATATTTTTGGTATTACAAATACTTTTTAAGTTTTTGGTATCAGGTTTTTTTTATTTTAGTTTCAAGTTTCGAGTAAAATTTCAATTTTCTTACAAAAGTATTTTGGGTATTCGAAAAATAGCTTTTTTATTTCTCGGATCAGAACGTATCGTACTGATTGATTGGTTCACTAGTTTCACTAGATCAGTTGTTGCATGTTTCGAGCAATCCTAGCTCATGAGAATTAATTAAGGTAATAGACCATGATGTCGCAAGCTCCTAACTATTCTACGTTCAGAGTTCTAATTAACTACTCTAGAACACAAGTAGTAAAAACGATTCAGTAAAAGATCTAATTAATCACCCTAGCAATTCTATAGTCAGAAGAACATCAAACTCTAGAAATACCCTAAACTAACACGGGGTCTATTTAGACATGATAGTTGTACATAAATCATAGAATGAATAGATGAACTTAATAAATAATTTAACCAAAAGAGTTACAAGAAGACTCTGAAAGAGTTCCTTTCTTCTCTCAACATAAAACTAAGAACAATAATAGAATAAAGCGTAGAAAGTGTAGCCGTTTACAATAGCTTAGAAAACACATAAATGGGATTTAAATTCGGCCATGAGCATTCTGGTAATATGTGGTAGCTTATGGGTTTAATTCGGTCATGAAAAAGGTCCGACCCGTGGTTGGCATCAGTGTCGATCGACACCAAGTGTCTCATCGATTGACACTCATTCATCTTAACAGCTTCCTCTCACAAGGCAGAGTGACCAATCCTAAGTAAATCAGGAATAACTTTATATCGAACTATCAGCTGGACCGTCAAACCGGTGGCATTTGAAAGATAACTCAAAGCTTTAGCTTGTGTCAAAAGATGATATCAATCGCACCGTAGGAAGGTCTTCATCCTTAGCTAAACATCTGACATATATGTACATTTCTGCACCTCAAAAGGCTCCAAATCACCAAAGTTTTCCAAAACATACCTAAACCTGAAAACACTCTAAAACATATTCCAAACACATATAATGGTTTCTAAAAAGTAGATACATTATGGATTAAAATGAGTAAAATCCATAGTATATCTAGGAGGAAGCAGTGAGTCGTTACAATATGGAAGTTTTGGTGATGTTTAAATTGTAGGATCTGATGAGTAAGCTCACCATTGGAGGACAACGGCAGGTCACTAAGGAGGCTTCAACAACGTTTGGCTACAGCAACAAGAGGAGACGACTGGATCAGCACCATCATATCTTTCCTTTCATAGTATTCCTCTTGTTTTGCCTTCTCGTGTATATTAAGTTGCAGTCTTTTTCGGTGTGCTCTTGAGTCGGTCCTACTTATGCCGCTTCTCTCCTTGTATTCATGGTGGCCTTGGTGGGTTCTGTTTTCAGTGGGTGTGTGTTCCTTGGCGGCGGTTCTGGCCAAGTTGGTTTCTAGGGTTTTAGAGTTTTTGGGTTTGGACCATTTGTAGATTATTTCAGTTTGGGTATCATTTACTTAAGCGTAATAAAAGTTTACGGGATCTTTATATATATATTCTTATTTTTTGTATAACATAACAGTCCAAAATTAAAATTTTATATGAAAACCTTTAAAATAAAAAACAAACTAAAAGTACCTTGAAATGTTGAGTAAGTATTTATTTTACATTAACCACACTGGCACATTAGTATTTGACTACTTGTAGGTTTATTCACTTTAAAATGTTAAAGCGTCAAATTTAAGCAAAAAAAACATAATTTCATTCGAGTTCAAACCTGATATAATACTCTACTGCAAGGGTGTGTGTTCCTTGGCAGCGGTTCTAACCAAGTTGGTTGCTAGGGTTTTAGCGTTTTTGGGTTTGGATCTTTTTATTGGTTATTTCAGTTTTGGCATCATTTATTTGAGCCTAATAGAGATTTATGGGATATATATATATATATATATATATATATATATAATTAATATTAGTTAAATTATACTATATATAACATAAAATACATAAATATGTTAATTTGAATTTTTCTTTGAAAAATTATTGAGACCTTAATATTTATATTTTGAAAATTTCATTGAGAAATATCACATCAAAAATTTTGGGATTAATGGTTTAAGTTTTTTTGTTACATCAAATATACAACTGTTAATAAAATAATATGAGTAGTAGGTTTTAATAATATATATTTCTATTAAAATACACTATATATCTATGCCAATACCATTGAAATTTAATTATATACCATGTAAAATAAATAAAATGATTATTTGATTTATTTCCCATAAAATATTTAAAATAAACAAGAAGTACTGTTTTTATTTATGTGATTACTTTAGTCTCATATATACTAACTAAGAGACAATTGATTACTTTAGCAAGTGTAAAATTTTGTTAATTAATATTTTTTGAAAATCTTACAAAAGATCGATACAAGGGAGGTTTATTTAGAAGCTATTGAAATCACCTAGCGAGAACATGGATTGCACAACAATTTTTTC
Organism: Diplotaxis tenuifolia; assembly: GCA_014822095.1. Classification (NCBI taxonomy): domain Eukaryota; kingdom Viridiplantae; phylum Streptophyta; class Magnoliopsida; order Brassicales; family Brassicaceae; genus Diplotaxis; species Diplotaxis tenuifolia. The sequence goes on along the minus strand of JABAYD010007468.1, from coordinate 4,895 downwards.
TTTCCTAGCCTAACTCTCTTTCTCTTCGGCACAACACTGATATAGAATAATTTTTTTTTTCATCAACTGAAACAGACTCTGCAACCAATATCCATAACTCATCAATGATCTCTGAGTATGTAAAACTGCCTTGAAGGAGCTTTATGTTGTCGATATAATTCGCGAACGCCGGCCATTCTTCTGGAGCTGACACCATCCTCACCAGCTGAAGACAATCCGTCGCAAAGGTAACATGATACTGACGCAAATTCCTCATACTTTCCATGGTCCATATTAAAGCTTCTACTTCATAATGTAAAGCCGAAAGTGATGCTCTTGTATTCATTGCTCCCATCAAACCTCGGAACCCTGTAAGAGTACTATACCACCCATTTCCTGAGAACCGATCTTCCTTTTTCCACGAACCATCAATAAGACACTAGCGCCCCGGAATCTGTGTCAGCCTTGCCTCAATTACCTCCTGCGCAGCGGGAGCATTCTGTTTGATTGATGTTTGGGCTTCCTCCCATAAGAGTGATTACGTTTCTGCCAACCTCACCGTGTCCATAGGATCCACATCAATGTTACTAAAGACTTTATTGTCCCTTGCCTTCCAGAGATACCATAGAATCCATACAAAATGGTGATTCTCCATTACTGGTCTTACTCTCCAATATAAATGATCAATATTTGTATACATAGCCTCCGTAGGGAAGAAGTCCGGTCCCGAAGGTATTTTAGAAAGAGCCCACACTTGAACCATCAGGGAGCATTCAAAGAAAACATGATTAACCGTCTCCTCCTGTGCCCCACATCTCGCACATATTATATCCCCTTGAATTCCCCTACACCTCAAATTCTTCTTAACCGCTATACACCCCGTTACCAACTGCCAAATGAAGTGTTTCATCTTCGGTGGGCAACGAAGCTTCCAAGCCTGAGCTTTTAATAGGGTGACCGTAGGTCCATACTCTAGGGGGGGTTTCTCTCTGTCCGGGTATATTCTTTCCACTTGATATCCCGACCTCGCCGTATACTTCCCATTAGTTGTAAAATGTCATCCATCCTGATCCAAAAGCCTTGTTTTGCATAAGGGGATAGCCTCAATAATTTCTACATCCTTCAGGTCCACAAGATTCCTAATAACAGGTAAATTCCAAGTTCTTGAATTAGGATTAATCAGACAATCCACTGTAAGTTCCGGGTATAAATTTTGTTGTTTACAAAATAGGAAGTGTCAATTGACATTCTAAAGTGCTAACGTTTTTTTTAATTCAGCCCATTGTTTTTTTTAAATGGCCTAGAACAAATTTTAATGATTGACTAAATAGACCACGAACATAGAAGAGTGTGTTTTGGTTTGAAAATTGTTTACGTACCTAAAATCAATATGAATCCTCATCACTTTCGTTTAAAATTATCTTACAATCAAAAATATAGGCATGGAAAAAAAATCCAGAAAAAAACAAACCAAATCTAATCTAAAAAGTAGTACTAAACTTTATTAGAAATTGGTTAGATATTCGAATGGCTTCAAAATTTTGGTATCTAGAGAACTAAAATGAAACTTAATTCGAAATGAAATATTTTGGGTATCGAATATATCCAAACCAGATTTATATACTTAAATATATTAATTATTTTCAAAATTTTATATCTAAAAGAAATATACAAAATATATAAGATGTTATTAAGTTGTCCAAAATACTTGGAAATATATACAAATGGTTAAAAATACATGTTTAAAATAGTTAAATGATACTCAAAATACTAATACTTCAAATATCTATTGATTTATTATTTTAATATTGAAGCTAAACCAGATTTTATGTTAAGTTTATTTTAGCTACATTATTCGTATTTATATGTTATAAATAATTTTGAATTTTATATTTTGAGAAATTTAAAGTATATATGATTTTTTTTATTTTTTTTTTAAATAAATGGGTTATCTAAGTTCAAACCCAAACTGAACCCGCACACTCGAACCGGATCGAACTCACAAAAAATTGGAACCTGACTGAACCGAACCAAATGGTATTCGAATGTCCAACCCATATTAAATGTAAAAAAGTTGTTGATAACAAAATACGTAGTAATTATAGTATTTAAATATAACATATTATAAAGAATTCAACCTGCGCGGGGCGCGGTTTATCATCTAGTGTATAGTATTCTAAGTGACTTTTTTTTTGAAACACTAGTATTCTAGTTGACTAGATACCATAAAAAATAAACAATACAGTCACACAAGGAAAACGCGTGGGGTCAGGCTCAGGAACAAAACCCCAAACCGTGGCTTGACAGCGAACGCACCGTCCATCTTAACGTGGCGCGCCTCCCGAACCAAAGAGAAGCAGTTAGAATCCAACTGTCAAAACCGTGTTCCATGACGTCATTTTCTTTCTTTTCGTTATAAATCCTCCAAATCGTATCCTTTCCACGAACATAACTATTAAATAAAACTGAATCTCAAATAGCTGCATCACACCGTATACAATAATACTACACATACACAAGACTAAGTAACTAAATCACACGTGTCAGTCAACAGACATGGGACAGCTGTCGTTACCAGATACTCCGTGTCCCGCTTTTTTAACACCTTATATAAACAACAAATCTTCCACTCTTTCCGTATAGTTAAAAGTAAAACACTCAAAAATCTAGAAAAGCTCCAAAAAGAAAGAAAGAGAAATTAAACACCTTATCCAGAACTCTGTTTTCATTTTACTCGATGGATCCATTTTACACTTCTTTCTCAGACTCATTCCTCTCAATCCCTGACCAAAAATCTCCAGTTTCTGACAGTAGTGAGTGTTCTCCCAAGCTAGCTTCGAGCTGTCCGAAGAAACGAGCAGGTAGGAAGAAGTTTCGTGAGACACGTCATCCGATTTACAGAGGAGTACGTCAGAGAAACTCAGGGAAATGGGTTTGTGAAGTTAGGGAGCCTAATAAGAAGTCGAGGATTTGGTTAGGAACTTTTCCGACCGTCGAAATGGCCGCTCGTGCTCACGACGTCGCCGCTATAGCCCTTCGTGGCCGCTCCGCTTGTCTTAATTTCGCCGACTCGGCGTGGCGTCTCCGGATTCCTGAGTCTACTTGTCCTAAAGAAATTCAAAAAGCTGCGGCTGAAGCTGCAATGGCGTTTCAGAATGAGACGGCTTCGACTGAGACGACTATGGTTGAGGGAGTAAAAACGGTGGAGGAGACGGTTGGGGAGGCAACGGAGGAGAACGGTGTATTTTATATGGACGAAGAGGTGGCTTTGGAGATGCCAAGGTTTCTTGAGAATATGGAGGAGGGGATGCTCTTGCCGCCGCCGGAACTTGGATGGAATCATAACGACTTGAACGGAGATGCTGACGTGTCACTCTGGAGTTTCTAGAGTTTGAATATTTTTTTGATTTTTTTAATTTAATTTTGTAAGATTTTTTTGAATTTCTAGGATTGGTCAAAAGTTCAACTACCTATTTTTATTGGTAGTACGTACGATACGGAAAGAGAATGGAGTTTTTTTTTATAACAGTTTGGATGATAAACGACAAAAATAAATAAATGAGATGTCAGTAGACACCAAAAATAAGCGATGTAACCAAAGAGAATGGAGTTATGCGAGTCTTATTAAATACTACTCCTTATGTTTCTTTTTATAAGCAGTTTTGCTTAAAAGCACGCTTATTAAAACAATTCAACTTTATTTGATTAGGGAGACATTATTGTTAGTTCAAATTTTCCTTAAACTACTTATAATAAGAAACGGAGGGAGTATATTAGATATTGACCCGCCCTCAAGAGGACGGTTATATTATTTGGTTTTAAAATTTTTACCTAATATAATTTATATGTTTATGTAATTATCTTTTTGTATAATATGAAATTATAAGTGTGTACTTTTGTCTTTCCTTATATCATATATGTATTTTTTAATCATATTTGTGTTTTTATCATATTTATATTTTAAAAAAATGATTAGTAAAAGTATTTTAATAATTGTATTGAATTTAATATATTGTTAAACTATATACCATAGCCTTTTAACACATTAACATGCATGGTACTTTATTTTCAAATAATATTTTTTTAAATAACAAAACCTTGTTAAAAATAATTAAATTTGCAATATGACAGTTATTAAATAGATAGATTAAATAAATAAAAAACAAACCACAAAATTAGAATTATTTAATTTCATATATAATTATAATTACATCATTATGACACATAATAATTTGTATAGTGATTTAAAATGGGTTATGTTAATCAAACTCTATGGTCCAAATTTAATAGGTTAAATGTAAAAGGAATAAAGGGGGTGTGGTTATGTTAACCTACTTATTTTAAGTTCATATATTGACTGCTCTCTATATTATTTTATTGTTTTATCATAAAGGGGGGGGTAACGTTATACTATTGTGTACATGGGTGGTTACATTCGAAAATATATGATACATTATTTGTTTTCATTAAATGTTGGAGCCAACATTTATCAATGGGCCAAACAGCAGAATTAATAGAATAGATTACTACCCGCGCCATGCGCGGTTCGATTTTTTTGGTATTTCAATTAGTAAAATATGACTACTATTCTAAATTTATATTTACTTTGGTTTGATTCGATTAGATACCGCCGGTTTTCATTTTATTCGGTTTTATACCAAAAAAACATAATTATTTAGTTTGAGATCATATTATATGTTATACAAATTTAAGAGTCATGTTTCAAAAAGTCATTTATTAAAAAAATATTATATATTTAAATAAAAAACAAAAATGCTTTTATCATCTAATAAAATAATCAAATCTAAAATTAATATCAAACCTCTAAATTTGAAAATAAAAAAATAAAAAATAAAACAAAAGTACGTAAGAAAAGTTTTTCTATTCTTCCATATTTAGTGTTCATCAAATTAATA
>JABAYD010007466.1:0-19521 GCA_014822095.1 Diplotaxis tenuifolia | reverse complement strand
ATGATGAGTTATGAATGAGAATAAATCAATCCTTCCACAACAAAAAAAGTATAATTAACGATAAATTAACGGTGAAGATCATGTAAGATTTCATGAATCAAGGACTCTGATACATTTTAAACGAGATGAAATTTTAACATAAAGTAAATAGAGCGATCTATTTATTTTATATATTGTTTATGATCCTTCCATTTTCTGGTGCGTGATTTCTGTATATTGAATTGGTCTCGGATATCGTATAAAATGTTTGTCTAGATCTTTCAATCAAAACCAGTCCATCTACTCAGAATGAGGATCTATCGATCGGGTTATGACTGATCTGACCCATTAACCTCTGCCCCAAATGAATCATCTCTTGTATGACCCTTTTCTAATCATGTATTCGTTTTTCATGTTTGACAAAACAATTAGATGAAATCAAAATATCTTAGATATTTCTAAATTAGATGTGACTATGGGAGAAGTGGACGTACATTTGTTGCGGCATGAAACACAATGACAAAATAAATATCTTTTTTTTTTGACAAAATAAACATTAGAACGAGTTAGAAAAACAAATTAACAACAAATCAGGAAAATAGTAAGATTAGATAAAATAATTAAAGGATGGAGGAGCCCATATCATAATGTTAAGAGGACCAATACCAAGATGCCATAATAAATTATATGAAAATAAACGAGACAATTAAGACACTTACCAAATCGAAACTGCTCTTTTTGTCTTACCATTAACTTGGCTTTGAAGCCCCCATCTCAATACACTACTCTCTTTGCTTCTTCATCTTCCTTCCTTTCTTTTTCTCTCTATGTCTTTTTAGATTCTCTAAACCACTCTCTCTCTCTCACCTAACCCATATAATTCTCTCTTTGTGTATTTGTACACAAACTGAATTTTCAGATGGGTTCATGTGTCTCCTCTTCTCACAACAGCAACAACATCAAGACCTCCTCTGATTCCCCCGTTAGGCATTCAGCTCTCATCGCTGAGCCTGAAACGACATCATCCCCCGTCAAGAATGACGTCATCAATCCGGCCACGATCAATGGGAACTCTTTCATAGATTCTACCCCTCCTCGGGAATCCTCAGGTGAGATATGATCATCTAATTCTTTGCGTTTATTTGCTTTATGCTCAAGAAACAAATAATTAAAGTATAAACGAATATAGTACGTATTAAGTAACTAGAGTTGTTAATAGCTGTGATCGATTGGTTGCTTTAGGACCGACAAATGTAAAGTCGTTTGCTTTTTCAGGCCTAATCAAGATGTATTGACTTAGAGGTCGTATATTGAGTCATACGCTTTAGTTAGCTGAAAATGAGTTTTTAATTTCATAAAGTTAGTTTTGGTGATGGTCATAAACATGGGTAAATGTGCAACGTGGATCTATCCATTTACAGAAATAATACTAGTAACCACATGGACAACGGTGAAGCGTACGCCAGAGGTTAGAATGTCTTCAAGGCATACACACTTAGTGATATGTATAAATATTACATGGACCACACTCCAAGTTGCAACTTTCATATATAAAAAATCATAATGTTTGATAAATGTATGATGTTGAAACGTATTGCTAAAAATTCATTACAACCGTATAGTTAGGTATAGGGAAATTAACATGGGTAATTACCCAAAGGTTTACCCAAACCTATTGATAATGAATTGTGTTTTTACCCATATAAAATTAATTGGGTCAATCATAGGTATAAAATTTTAAGATCCATATTAGATTGGTTAAATACAAAAAGGTAATGGGTACCCATGGGTTTTAATCTTATACCGTTATGTTTTCACTATTTTAATATGAAACTTTTTAATATCTTTTGTTTAATGTTTTAAACAAATACATAATCTTGTTTAATCTGTCTAAATTAAAAAATAATTTTTTTCGTTAAAATCGGAAAATTGACTTTTTCCGCAAAACCCGAAAAACTTGTTTTCCCACCAAAAGCCGAAAAACTTGTTTTCCCACCAAAACCCGAAAAACACGTTTTCTCGCCAAAACCCGAAAAACATGTTTTCCCGTCAAAACCGTGAAAACGTGTTTTTCGCCAAAACCCGAAAAACGTGTTTTTCGCCAAAACCCGAAAAACGTGTTTTCCCGCCAAAACCCGAAAATGTGCTTTCCCGCCAAAAACCTGAAAACGTGTTTTCCCGCCAAAAATCTGGAAACGTGTTTTCCCGCCAAAACCGCAATAACGTGTTTTCCCGTCAAAACCGGAAAAATCGTTTTCCATAAAATAAGTTTTTCACAAAACAAGCTTTTTCGAAAATCGAACTTTTCTGACTTTACATAATCTATTTTAGAACAAATAAAATAGTAGTTTGGGTACCCATAGTTTAACCTATATCCTACTGGGTTATTTTTTTTGTTTTAATTTAACCTTAATGTTTCTGGGTTTTCGTGGGCTGGGTAAAAACTGGATCGGATTTTTTGTGGGTTGGGCTGGGCTGGGTTATTTTACATTTTTACCCATTTTAACATCCCTGGCTAGGTATGCAACTACTCAAAACCTCCACAATTTTATTATTCTTTGCAGTTTAAAACTATCATCCTCATCCTTGTGACATTTTATACGAGTTAATGATGGTTTTTTGATGTAAATAAAGAGGAGATCAAGTTTTTCGATTCAAGGGGGTGGCTTGATTCTGACTGTGACGATGATTTCATGAGCGTTGATGGTGGTACGTATGACGTTTATTGAGATGTTACTTCTTTATACCAAATCTTTATCATTTCAATAAATAATGTGCAACATTTTTGACTTGTTTAATTGTAGAATTTACTCCGTCACGAGGAACAACACCGGTGCATCACAAATTCTGCGACCAAACTCCTAACGCAGATGCAGAGAAAAAACATGATCAAGAACCACCTTCTCCAACAGACAACAAGAAGAGACTCCTCGAACTCTTCAAAGAGACGCAGGATCAAGATGAAGATGAAGAAGAGGACGACGTGGTGGCAGAAGGCAAAGCAAGAGCATGTCTCTGGCTAAGAACACCTGTCAGATCATCTGCGCCTGCGACTCCTTATAATAATAATGATACAGAAAGACAACAGCTCAAGAGAGTGAAATCAGCGGCTCAAGGCGGCTGCGTTCTGCGTTTGGTTTCTTGTAGCAGTTTCACTGAGCGGCGACGGAAGATGATGAGTCACACACCAGTTCACGTCCAACGCTAATATTATCTCTTATTGTCCCCTTAGTTCTTTTCAAACGTTCGGACAATGTTCTCTTCAAAGCTCATAATATGCCTATTAAGTATACAATGTACTATATCATCTACTCCCTCCGTTTCTTATTATAAGTAGTTTAAGGAAAATTTCTTTATTTCAAATTATAAGTAGTTTCCACATATCTAGATAGTTTTTATATTTATTGGAAAAAGTGTAGCAAGGAGTATTATTTTCTAAATTTTTTAAAAAAAAACTAAATTTGATTTTTGAAAAATAATTAAATTTATGCCATAAAGAAATTAAAGTTTGATCTACAAGTGCAAGTTTCCCTGCATGTGGCTCGTCCGTGATAACTTCTTGGCCGAACCCTCCATGGCTCTTGCTACCATGTGAGTGTCTTAAAAAGTTTCATGTCCCTTCCTATTCAATATATAACCATTTCCCCATGAAATCATGTGACACAATGAACTTGAATTTTTTTTGGTCGGCAGAACTTGAAATTTTTATGCTTATACTTCAATGTCATGTTATTTTCTTTTAGTCTTTTCCTAATAAATTATAGCAAAACATATATAAACATTTCTGACTCCATATAATCCGCCCATAATACATGGTCCATATTAAAATATTGTAGTAAGTAGCTGTGTATGGAAAAGAGAGGTGGAACTTTTGTTCCTAAATCCCAAAAGATAACTCTCAAAAAAAAAACATTCAAGAGATAAAAGTTTTCCAGCCTTAACAAAAACTAAAAGAGAGTAGAATGCAATCATCCAATGGAAAAGCATTTCAGCTTTTATGTTTTCTTCTTTTTGTATTACTCCGATTTGTTAACCAAGTTTTTTGCATCGACGCTCGAGCCAACTTCAGCGTGAATCTCAGAGTGACCAGATCTGCGTTACCTGTGGACACAACCTTCAAGTTCCCTTCTCCATTGCCTCTTATCCCTCCAGATGGTAAAAGAAACTTCGGGAAAGGAAAAATAGATCTGGGAGGTCTTGAAGTAATCCAACTCTCCATCTCAGCCTCAACGTCACAGAGAGTATGGAGAACTTACGAGAGAGGACCAGATAACAAAGGAGTCAGCATCTTCCAACCAATCAATCTTCCTAATGGTTTCTCCACACTTGGTTTCTATGCACAACCCAACAACCGTCAGCTTTTCGGTTGGGTTCTTGTCGCACGAGACTTATCCGGAAACAGCTTGAGACCACCTCTCGACTACATCCAAGTCGGTAACACAGCCTCCCTCACAGTGAAACAAGACGGACCAGCTTTTTTTTGGCAGCCTCTATGTCCCAATGGGTACGGAGCGGTAGGCCTATTTGTCACCACTTCTCCTCAGAAGCCAACACAAGAGTCTAAAAGCTGTGTTGGATCTCATCTTACGGAACAAACCGAAGCTGATACATGGGTATGGACGACACAAGGGGTTATTTTTTCCGGTTTGAGACCGGTTAACAGAGGAACAGAAGCTACAGGTATATACACAGGGACATTCACCTTTCAACAACCAAACTTCCCTCCTCCATCTCTATCCTGTTTAAAAAATACAAAATTTGTCTTGTCTACCATGCCTAACTATGATCAGATTAGATCGTTGTTTGGAGCTTACTCTCCTTTAATATATTTCCACCCCGAAGAAGAGTTTCTTCCTTCCTCCGTGGATTGGTTTTTTTCCAACGGTGCGTTGTTATACCAAAAAGGCAACGAATCTAACCCCGTCACTGTACAACCCAACGGTTCGAACCTTCCGCAAGGCGGCTATGACGATGGCTCATACTGGCTTGACTATCCGACCGATAAGAACGCAAGGGAAAAGGTTAAGAGAGGAGATTTAAAGAACACGAAGGTGTATCTACACATCAAACCAATGTTCGGAGGCACGTTCACCGACATTGTGGTCTGGATATTCTCTCCTTTCAACGGTGACGCCAGACTCAAGATTTTATTCGTAAAGAGTCTGTCTCTTGGTGACGTCGGTGAACATATTGGAGACTGGGAACACGTTACGTTGCGGGTTAGTAACTTTAACGGTGAGTTGTGGCGTGTTTACTTCTCGGAGCATAGTGGAGGAAGTCTGGTAGAGGCGTGTGATTTAGAGTTTCAAAGTGGAAATAAACCTGTGGTTTATTCGTCTTTTCATGGTCATGCGATGTTTTCGAGACCAGGACTTGTGTTGCAAGGTGAAGATGGGAATGGTTTGAGGAATGATATGGCGAGAAGTGATAAGTTGTTGGATTCAGGTGTTGGTTATGAGGTGGTGGCCGGACCAGGGATTGTTGAGCCACCGTGGGTGAATTATTTTAGGAAATGGGGACCGGTCGTTAGATATGACGTTGAAAAGAGTATTGACGGTATCGCGAAAACACTGCCGGCGGTTTTGCGTAAGAGATTCCGTGACCTTGTTCATAGTATTCCTCCCGAAGTGCTTCAAGAGATGGGTCCCACTGGTCCTAAAGTCAAAAGGTCTTGGTCTGCTGATGAATAAAATAATTTATTTTTTCGGATGAAAGGACTGATAAAATGATTCTTGGTTCTCTATACTTTTTTTCTAAATGCAATTTAGGTTTCAACTCTCTCTTTTAATGTGTTTTGATTTATATTATGTGGTCGGTTATAGTAACATTTGAATTGAGGATTAATAAAACACAACTTTAACTCTCAGGAATGAATAATTCAAGTGAACATTGAATAAGTTGCATGGCAAGTAGAAAAGAAAATCCAATATGAGAAAAGAGAGAAGAATACTCTAACAACTCACAACTACAATTTTCTTGGATCCATTAAGCTTTGACTTCAACTCTTTAATAGTTAATTTCATACTTAACAACTTCCTAACAACCCCTATGACGTGGTATCTCCTTTCATGTATCAAAAAGAAAGCTATCATATTATAGTAATGCACCACAATTTATAAACAGTAGTATCACATTATATCATTTTCAGCGCACCACAGAGTCATGAGTGACAACAACAAAAGCTGAGAGAAATCACAGGTCTGTTTACTCATTTTATTAAAACTAAACCCACACTTTGCTCACATATTTAAAGTAGGTCTTAGCCCTGAAACTTGGTCTACAAGTTAGAGTGACCTAGACGAAGAAGGACACGGTGCCACGAAGTGTTGAGCACCCCTCTTAGGTTCCATATGGACTCCACATCCTCCGGCTGAACATTGGCCGCCGAATCCACCTGCACACACATTCCCATATTTGTGAGGTCAGAATTCAATTATTAACATTAGGTGAGCAAATATCTTGAGAGGCTTTCTTTTACCGCTTTGGCGATGACTTCAGTAGGCTGGGAAACATCGATGGTGGCCTCAAACAACACCCAAGCCCATTTGTCGCTGGAGTGGTGGTCAGAGATGTAATGCTTTCCTGGTTTCTGTGTTCTAGATGCTTCCACCCAGCTTTTACCTCCATCAAGGGATATGTCCATTCGCTCTATACCGCGCCCACCTCCTGAAACCGCATATCCTTTAATGCTTACCTGCCAACAACAAACAAGAGACACTCCTGCTTTACCTGTATTGGTAAAGATCAGATTAGGTAGTGAACTGTAGAAGTTCTATACCTTTCCAGGCTTCACCATTTGCACGTCCTCCAAAGAGCAGATTGCACTCTGTTCACCAAAAAAAAGAGATATACAATTGGTGGTCCAAAGAAAATGATATTGGTTTAAATTTTATTATCTGAACAGAAGCCCCACATGTATACATATCGAGAGATCGAGAAAAGATAAGTGGAGATTTAATAAGAAACACCAAAAAAACAGTATCAAATAAATGAAGTATGAACATGGCAAGGAAACTGGACGAGCACAAACATACTCAGGTATCATGTAAGAGAGAGGGTAGAAAAACATGTCTGTACCTGAACAGGGAAATCCATTTGGGGCCTCCTTGAAGACCAGTCGATATTATCCCAATTGACAGAAGGTGGGAACATTTTGTAATCTTTTTGCATGAAGAAACCCTACAACACATAAGCCATCCTTCGATAATGTTTTCTGATAGCTAAAAAAACAGGGTAAAGAGTGAAGCATGACACTTTAGGCAGGTGGGACAGACCTGGCATTCTTCAGCGAGAAGATTGATGGAATCAAGCCATTTGACAGAACGAGCACCAATCACACCGGGGACAACCACCCTTAGCGGAAATCCATGATCCCTGTTAAGGGTCTTCAGATAAAGAAAAATACCATTCAAACAAGTGATGATGATGATTATGAATAAACACAAATGAGACTACTTTTGCCAAAGATAAAGAAGATATGGCACCTCTCCATTCATCTCGTAAGCGAGTAGAACATCAGCTTCAGGATTTGTGGCTTGAATAAGAGGGATAGACGCCTTGTAAGGCCCCCCATTCTCCTCCTATATTTTACAAAAACAATCAACCAAATCCATAACTACTAAAGATGAAAGGACATAGTATACATACCTTGCAGCGATCAACACTGACAAACTCAACATGTCTACCACCTAAACTGGTGCAGCTAGAGAGCTTTGGAACGCCCAAAAGCTCGAGAACATCGGCCAATTTGGCCCCGCCCCAGACAGCTGAAATCCACAGCCTTTGTATCAATCTTATTATCATACAGTCTTTGTATTACTATTAAACAGTCTTAGAGAAAGAAAGAACCGTTGCCGATGGCAGAAACATCCCATCCAACACCTCTAACATTCATCACTTTGCTCATGGCAGTTCTTCTGTTACCCGCACACTGTAGAGTAGCAGTAACATTGTACTTTGGCAGAGATCTACCCAGAAAAACAGAAACATGCAGTGGTTAAAGGCAGTTTAATGAGAAGAAGAAGAATGTTATCTCACAATAATAATAAAAAACCTGATATCTTTGATTGACAGATTTCTTGGGTTTTTGATCAATCCGGAGAAGGAGACAGAGTAGCTGATTGGATGGCAAAACAAGATCTATTATCAGAATCAGAAGAGGTAAGTTGAAACAAGTGAAAGAGAGGAAGGACCTTGGAAGGTGGTCAACAATAGGAATAGGACCATGATTTCGCTTGTAGAAAAGATGGACGGGAGTGACGTAAGTTTGAACTAAGGCCGAGCGAGGTGGCTCAGCATTGAAGGGCTCCTGTCATCACCCCCAAATTGAATGAATAAGCCTATCACATAGCATCAGAAACAAAAGCAAAAGAGAAGAAAGGAGGAGAGAGCTTGCCTTGGCGTTGACTTTGAGACAAGGGTCACGAGCTGGTTCCTGCGTGTATTCCGATGGTCCCCGAATCCCAGGCATCTTCTTCTTCTTTCGTTTGTGATCTTCCTTCCTTCACTCGAAATGCTTTTGAGGAGCTTTGTTTGACTACTTGTCAAAAGGTTTTAAAGATTGATCAGCCCAAAACTTTTAAAGGCTTTTCTAACGGCCCAATATAGGATTTTGCTCCAAATCAAGTGGTTTCTTTCAACTGCCACAAAATGATAATTTTTCTTCATAAGTCAATTCCCTTGGTAGACATTCACTTTAAAACCCTGTTGAGATACGTGATGATAGCCAGTTTAGTTACGTTAAAACTCTGGGAATACTATCTGCTTGTACTGTATAATAAGATATCCATGTCGCTGTGTATTTAATTTCACACTGGAAAGTTACAGAATCGATTCAATAACTAAAAGTCTAAAAAAATACAGTAGTTTACTTTCCTGGTTTTTTACATATATGTGTTTATGGTAACATTATTGCTTCGTCGAACACCAAAAGCTATTCAAACTTCCTTCATTTTTAAACTGAAATTTATTCAAACTTGATCGATCCCATATATTCTCGAATAAGTAAGTAAATCAAATCACATGTAGGATTTGAGGCGGGGTCTCATAAGAGACTGCGCACCATCAACCAAAACAGTAGTCCCTGTCATGAAGCATGAGCCGTCGCTGATCAAGTAAATCACAGTCGAGTATACATCTTTCTCCGGGTTCAGCCACTGGCCTAGCGGTGCAGCGTGTTTCACCAGCTTCTCCGCTCGGTCTCTCCCTACGGAAACTGGATACTCATCCCCCAGGTGCAGCCCTCTGGAGATCATGTTCACACGTATCTTGTGCTTCCCTAGACTCATCGCTGATGCCTGAAACACCCACCCATCAGATCAAAAACATTAAGTAATAAGCAAGGACATGTGTTGACGTGTATTAAAAACATACCCGAACGAGCTGGTGAATACCAGCGGAGGCTGTGGCGTAGGCATCAAAACCAGGGTAAAGCCCTCTCTCCCCGCTAGCGATTGTGGCCAAAAACACAATGGATCCTCCAGATCCATGTTCTTTCATCATGCTTGCCACGGCCTTGAGGAGGTACCATGGAGCCGTGAGATTGATTTTAATGATTCTCTTGAACTCATCTGCAGAGACTTGGAGAATGTCCTGCATCTTACCTAAACAAAAGAACCATATGTTATTTTTTTTTTTAAAATCTTCCAAAGTAAAAGAAGGGAGAGAGAAGAGAACCTTGGTAGGTATAGCAGTTGATAAAAGCATCAATATAGCCCAGACGAGTCCAAGCCTTTTGGACAGCGGCATGGAAAGCATCTTGCGAATCAGCTTCCATGTCGAGACCAATAAGGTCTACAGGGAAGGCACCGTTTATGGAAACTCTGATGTAGTCTACAATGGTACTTAGAGTAGCCTCATCACCCATCAAAACCAACCTGGAGGGCATATGAGAATATAAATCAATCTTTTGGTTTCACAAAAAGGAGGAAATGGGAAACACATACTCACCGGCAGCCGTGTTTGGCAAGTTGGATAGCGATGTTACGGGAAACCTCATCGCCGTTGCAGGTCATCAACACCTTCTTCGCCATTAGATTTCAGAATATCCCACCCCTGAGGGGGAAGACTCTCTTCTTATTAGGGGAAGACGGATTAGATGAGTCTGTCTGAACAGTAACATTAACCGAAACGGTGTTCCTTTCCTTAATTGATACCGGCCGACAAAAAACAAAGCGATTTGCCGAATTGCACATGATCCCCTGTTCCAAACACATAAGCCAAGCCTTCCTACTCTTTTTTTTTAAAAGCCCAATAAGATCAATTAATTAAAGCATTTTGAAACAAGGATATAGGACTTTCTTTGATTGTGAGGTATATGTCAATTTTCAAGTGGGATGGATGGAATGAATCCACAAAAATGCTTTCCTTGCACTGCTTTGCCTTCTCCTCCTCTTCTTACAACCACATGACGTGGATAAAAAGGATAATGATACTACATATATATGTTAAAAAAGTACTGTTACAGAATATAATCCCTTTGAATGAAATTTGACCCCTAAAAATAACAGAATCTCACTGTTTCTACTGCTATGGTCTGCCCACTTCATTTTGGAATCTTGAGTGTCACGTGCGTGGGCATCATTCCAGCACAACGGGGGTGGGTAAAATGGCCTTTGAGTGGGTTGGTGTGCCTTTTATCCTCTCTTTTCCTTTCCTCCCCACTGATTCTCTCTGTCTTCTTAGCTTGAAGGAACTCTCTATCGCCAGCTTCACAAGGAGAGATCATAGAACGATATGGATGATGATGAATATGCCAAGCTCTTCCGTAGAATGAATCCCCCCAGGTTTTTCCTCTCTTCTCTACGTGTTCATTAGTCTATTATACAATTTTTCAGCCTTACCTATTTTTATGTGTTACTGACAGAGTTGTAATAGACAATAACGCTAGCAATGATGCCACTGTTATTCAGGTCTCTTTTTTTTTTTTATCTATAAATACTTTCCTGTCCTATTTGTTTTTACATGTTTATTTGTTTCTCAATCTTACAAAAACAGGTTGATAGTGTGAACAAACAGGGGACCCTCTTGGAAGTTGTGCAAGTCCTCACTGATATGAACCTTGTCATCAAGAAAGCTTACATCTCTTCTGATGGTGGTTGGTTCATGGATGTCTTCAAAGTCATCCACCAAGATGGCACCAAGATCACTGACACTCAACTCCTTGACCATATCCAAATGGTACATAACTCACCTTAGTTTTTTTCTCTGGTCGTTGGAATAATAATTATTATTTAACGCAGAGGATAGAGCGCAACGCTGGCTGGTTTATTCCTTTAAGAAGAAGCTCATCAGTTGGTGTCATGCCCTCTGACGAATACACCACCATCGAGCTCGCTGGAACCGACAGACCAGGTCTCTTGTCTGAAGTAAGCGCCGTTCTCACTGACCTTCACTGCAACGTTGTCAACGCTGAGATATGGACTCACAACACCAGAGCTGCTGCCGTTATTCACGTCACCGACAACAATACTACTACTAATTCAGCTATTACAGATCCAATTCGCCTTTCTAACATCAAACATATGCTGAGCAATGTAGTCGGCTCCAGGGATGCAAAAACAGTGTTCTCTTCTGGTTCGGATACACATAGGGAAAGACGCTTGCATCAGATCATGTTTGATGACAGGGATTACGAGGGAGTCAACAAAAGACCAAGTGTTACATCAAGAAGGCCTAGTGTTGTCACACTAACAAACATTGACAAGGATTATACTGTTGTTACCATGAGGTCCAAAGATAGACCAAAGCTTGTGTTTGATGTAGTTTGTACCTTGACTGATATGCAGTATGTGGTGTTCCATGGCATGGTCAGCACTGAACCACTAGAGGCTTATCAGGTTTCTTTTTTTAGTTATTGTTATTGTAGTTTAAATGTAACACTTGGGATCTTTTTCTAACCATATAATAAAATATGCTGGCAGGAGTTTTACATCCGTCATGTAGATGGACTTCCCATAAACTCAGAAGCTGAGCAAGAACGTGTTATCCAATGTCTTGAAGCTGCCATTGAAAGAAGAACGTCCGAGGTAATTAAACCAATATTTTGATACTCTTTTTTCATATAATAAATATAATCGAAGATAATAATATTTTTCAGGGTCTAGAGCTGGAATTAAAAGCAGAAGACAGAGTTGGTCTCCTCTCAGACATAACCAGAACATTCCGAGAGAACAGCTTAACTATTGTGAGAGCAGAGATTTCAACGCGAGAGGGTAAGGCTAGAGACACCTTCTACGTTACAGACGTGACGGGAAACGCCGTTGAATCAAAAATCGTTGAGTCAATAAGGAAAGAGATAGGAGCTAGCAAGCTCAAGGTGAAGAAGCAGAACGATGAATGCTCTGTTCCAAGGGCTTCCCAAGAAACAACAATGGGGTATTTGCTTAGCAACATCTTCAAATCTAAGCCTCTCCAATAACTGTCTCATAGAAGTATATGTGCTCATTGTATAGATAACAAAACAGTAATTAGACAGGGTTAGATAGGGATCATCATAAGATAAGCTGGTTACAAAAAGTAGCCGTCTTGTGAAAATTGTGTGGTCGAATAACAGGATGAACATGTTTCTGTATTATGTTTGGACAGCCATTATGTTTAGCCTTTGAGAGCAAGTGGAAATGGTTATTTGAATATCTTAACAATAAGATATTATTATTTTTTATATTCACTAAATTGTATTTAAGTTTTAATTTTTACATTAATCATTAGAAACATGACATTTTTTTTGGATGAGTTCTTTTTTTTTTTGTCAAAGATCTAAAGAGTTCTTAAAACATTTTATTCAACATACAAGTTCTTAAACATTTGTTGATTTCTCTTTTTTTTTATGTTTCTCAATTATTAGCTTGTGAAGATACTTTAGAGAAATCTCTATTGGAGGGGTTCTGAGATTTTATTTTTGACGATATATATAAAACTAGGGGTATTGATTGGAGAGCATCGAATGATGTAATTAGGATTAAGAGAGTAAAGGGAGCCTAAAACAAACGCACAACTCTCTCTAATTACAAACTACTATTGTAACCTAGCCTTTGGTTTGTTCCCTAATCTTCCCCATTCTCTAAAATGAAAAAAAAAAAAGAGCAATTAGAAAGTAAAGAAAGCAGAGAACAAAGAAGGCATCAGAGCCAGAGAGCGCCAGCTTCTTTGAGGAGAGGAACGAGAGAACCGTTGATGTGAGAAGCCATGACTCTGTCCATAGCTCCAACCAGCTTACCACCGATGAAGACTACCGGAAGAGCACCTGGAGAAGAGGCGCCTGAGCAGCCGAGGAGACGAATGAGTGCTCGCTGGATGTCGCCGCCGTATGGGTGGAGGTCGAGCTCGTGAACGGCGGGGCTGACGCCCATTCCACGGAAGAGACCCTTCACGGCATGGCACATGCAGCACGTGCTCACGCTGAATATTACCACGGCGCTCTCGGCGACAAGAGACTCTAGGCGAAGCAGACTTGTGTCCGCCGTAAACCCCAAGTCTCCGCCATACCCTAAGTTGCTCATCTTGTATGATCCCCACGATTCCGTCTGGTATTGCATTTTTAAATAAAAAGACTTTTTTCTAAGCAAAAGGAATAAGAGAGAATAAAGAGATCTTTGCTTCAAGTTTTGGTGAGGAGAGTGAGAGAGCCATGCAGTGTATTTATAGAGGAGAGGGCATGCTTTAAAAATAAAATAAAAACTATTTTCCCTACATAATTATTGTTTATTTTATAGTTACTTCATATTAGTAAGTGAAGGCCATATTTTGTGAGTACTATTTTATTCACTGTAAAAAAAATTAGATTTAAACCGATGACACATCAAGATAGTGATTGCTGGTGAAACCAATAATAGAATTAATAATGATAGGATTATTAAAAAAAGATTGAAATGAAAACCAGAAGAAAAAAAGGAAGCTGGAGAAGAAGTAGAACAGGCTTTTATCAGAGGGAGTTGTTGGTAATAGACGGCTCTGCCTGTCCTTCTTGTCGGCTCTTACCACGCTCACCCATTAATTTCTTAATTTCTTGTCACTTAATTCTCTTTTTTTTTCCTAACTATATACACTTTCAAAACGTTACTTTTTTATTTTCTTTTTAATCACTGAAAAAACCCACACTGTATTTACTTATGGACTGTGCAACTTACGTGAGCGGTGAAATTTAGCAGATGATGGAATGCATTTTGGCGTTAAGTTTTCTTTGTATTCCATTTCATGATAATCTTTTCGATAAAAAAGTATACTAGATCTAAAATAATTTAATGTTTTAAAATATAAAATGGTTACAATTTTAATTTTTTTTTGTTTTAACTTTACGTAAAAATGTGCAACCAATTGTATTTTATAACTTAGTTTAGAATCAGTTAGATTCATTTTAACATATTTCTAGTAATACTTAGATAAAAAAAATAACTTTTTAATATGTGTGTTTTCAACTAAAACATCTTACATTTAGAAATGTAATCATGTAGAAATAATTATTATGAGTAGTGAGTGTAGTCATCATGTAGAAATGATTTGTTAAGAAGTCAAAAGCTTGTGGATCTGATCCAGATCATGTACGTAGCTAGCTTGAAATGTTACCAAGTGTTCATAATTTGTAAGAACAACGTCTTGGATTTATTTTTAGTTTTTCTTCCCTGTCAGGCTGTCACTATTTTGGTCCGAAAAGTATAATAGAAATGTGCGTTCAACTTCCACATAGTTATTCTGTTAAAATCGTAATAACTGGTCCAATAAATAAGTATATCTGTATATGTAACTTTTGACCAAAAAAAAATCTGTATATGTAACCACTGTTAATTGTCGAGGTCGTAAAACCATCAGTAATAAACTAATAATACTGGTCAGAGTATAACAATTATGGTGGGTTTGGACAATTTGTTTCAATTAAGAATGTTAAAACGTGCTAATCGGTAAACAAATAAATAAATTATTTCAAAATACATGCTATTCGGCTTCCACGCTTGTGTCCCTTAATATAGAAAAGTATCTCAGGAGGTCTAAAATAAATAAATCTCAATTAATAACCAAGCGAATAGTTGATGCCTGAGAGACGATGATATGAATGTTGAATAGAGTAAGAGAGGTCCGTACAGTTATGTTCCCTCCATCTGAAAAGAGAGTTACTTCTTTTGGTGTTTAAACTCACGTCCCTCTTTTTCTGAAAGAAAAAGAAAATCTTTGCATGAATAATCGTAAAAGATAAGTAATCTTGTCGGATTGTGTTTGTCGGATTGCTTTCACTCTGAAAAAAACATTTTTTTCTTCTAAAGAAGTCTTACGTAACACTTGTCGTATAATGTTTTCAATTTTTGACCAACGCTGATAGGTCCGATATAGCCGGTTAAACATTTTTTAGGAATTGGAAATTTACGGAGAAACTAGTGGGTGGTGATACCATAGGAATTTTAAAGCCAAAACGTGAGAGGCTGTAACCATTGTACAAAATATCGAAAGCTTACTGACGGAATTATAAAAGCTTTCGGTTGCTTTTATAATTTTTTTCTTGTGGAAAGTAGATAATTTAGCTATCATTGTATGAACATTCTTAAAGTATTATCACTTCATTGTTGTTTTTATTTCAAATGCTATTAATAGATATAGAAATAATTGTGAACTGAAAATACTTTATCTCGAAGTATATTCAGACTCGTTTTTATTTTTCTCTTTAATATACAATATTTTTACTTCATAATTAGAAGACATGTAATATTTTCTATATTTAGAAGAAACTATAGAAACGTTGTTTTACACGTATAGATTGGAACAAATTTCACGTATAGTACGTATATACACTTTTATGTAAATATAAAAAATCTGAAAATATATTGATCGAAGATGATGTTACAAACTATATATGGAATCAAGCTGCGTACAAATAAAACATTTATAGCGAACGTTGCCGTTTCTTTTAGAAAATCTCTCCGGGACATGCTTGTGCAAGGAAATTTCACAATTCCATCGGTGGAAATAGAAAATTTTAAGCCTTTTTTACAAAAAAAAAAAAAACAATTTTAAAAAGAAGAATATAGAAGAATTGATCGATCGGACGGGTAGGGTTAGATGGCAGGAAAGGAGAGTCCTCTGACTTATTTTACTAGAGTAGTATTAATTTGATTAGTACAATATATTACATGGAAAACAATTAAATTTAATATCAAAAGAATACGAGCGTGATGCTATCTTTTCAGCTTTATCTGGGCTTTGCCATTTATATATAGCTGTGTGTATGTCTCTCTATGCACAATATTAATGTCTTACTCTGTTATAAATATATCCATTATATATATCTTTTTTTTTTCAAACTCAGTTTGGTTATTTACCTCTTACGGTGAAACAAAGCCGATTGACAGAGGAAAGGTGGGATACGAACTAAGCCCTAAAATCAGCTTCAGAATTTAAATTTTCGTCACTCCTCGAAGTATGATGGTCTGAATCTGGTTCCAACGACCAAGATATGTACTCTGTGGGTTTTATTATTCATGCATATCAGTATATGTATGTATCTATACAGCTGGCACATATATATCTCTAATATTGCATATGTTACGAGAATGTTCACCTACGTATCCGTAAATGTGTATATACGTTGAGATTAATCTTAAATCCAGTCTTTAATTAACGATACTTCTGCAAGAAAAAAAGGTAAAGAGAAAATGTCGCATATGTCGGTGTCGCGGCGAAAAGGCAGTGAGGGTATTGTGGGAGTGCTCACGAATTCCCTTGAATTATCTTTTCCTTATAGTATAAAAAACCCTAAGCCCATGCAAATTAACTGCAAACTCACTTTCTCTATTTAACTATCATCATACCACTAACTATCTTATAACTATTTCACCAAAAGATAAAGTTATTTCATCGAAATATACGTCCATGCATATGCATGGCCTCTATCTTTTCTTTTTGTCGACCACAAGTTTTTGTCTTAATAAGAAGATGATATCTCACTTGTAAAAACTGTTTCTTGCCCTGCGTTTATTCTTGATCAGAGATGACCCATGATAATAATTTACCCAGCTTCAAATAATTACTGCTATATACATGTGTATAATTTAGGATCAGACTTGGTTATTTGTAAACGAATAACAAAAAGTGTCAAGATAGAGTTTGAATATAATGCCGAACACCAACTGCCAAATTAGCCATCATTCCAAGCCTCCTCCTCTGGAAATCTTTCGGTTATATATGCTGTTAATTTCTTTTAGATTATTGTTAGGGCTTGTTATTCCATCTTGATTTACTAAACAGTGAGACTGAATATTCACTTTTTTTTTTGGTATACTCCAAAGCGTGACTTGTTTTAATTAGACGTTTGTATATCTGTATATTTATACAAATGGGACAAGTATTCAAGTTAAAGGACTCAAACTTTCATAGCAAAAAATAAAAGATCTATCTATAATCAATGAGAGAGAAAAAATAACAAAATTTCCTTTTCAAAATAGAAAAGACAAAGAAAGGGTAAAAGAGAGTTTGACCATTGGGAGGAAGCGAGGGGTAGTGGCAAAAAGTGGTAAATAAATTTAGAAGAAACAGAGTTTTGTGCCCCACGCGAGCCACCTTCCTTTATTCCTCTTACTGTATTTCCACTCGAACTAAACATAGTCTTCTTATACATAGACCAAACCCATATTAACTAGGTAGTAAATAACAGACGGCGATATGAAATCTGCAGTCGATAATAACTGCAAGCAGACTACAAGAGTTTTACTATCCATACAAAAAGATTCGAATGTATTGCCTTTATTTTGCCTCGAGTGACAGTAAAAACAGCAATACATTCGTTATTGTAAGTAGGGATATATTAGGGTGTAAATGTAATGGAACAAATGTTTTTTTTGTAAACTGGCTTTCAAATTTAAATAGCAGGAGAATAAAAAGTTGTTACAAGCATTAATGCTATAGTTTTTAATGGAACAAATGTTTTTCTTTTCTTTTAACGTTTCACGCGTTCGTTGTTGTTGTGTGTGTGTTTTACCGAGGTGCTATTACTTTACATAGAGATGGCAAAAGGTAATTCTTGATGAATGTAGCTTTAGTTAAAGAAGAGAAGCAACTAACCTTAATTATTTAACTTTATACACGTAATTAAAGGAGAGAGAGGCATGGCCGTTAAAGGAGTTAACCGACAAGATGGCTTTACTTTCTCAGCATTTGCTCCTTTGATTGTCTCATCTTGCTGACGTTATCCTAACGTTGACCGTCCACCCAGTTGTCCTCTCTCTATGTTTGTTATCACAATATGTATCTCAAATTTTCTGATAATTATTGACAACTCTCCTTTAAAAAACTCACAAAAACTACAAAACCTTGGTCTATCATAGTGTGAAATTTGTAATCTTTCGTTTTATTTTTTTACTATATATCCTGAAGTTTTCTATATACATTTTAGAAAATCAAATTAATTTCAACTACATCTAATTGTGTATGTAGGCTAGGGATATATATTTTTGATCTCCTATTATTTCTAATATATTGTCTTTTTTGATAAATTCTAAATAAAAGTGATTTTTTACGTCAAGGTACATTTGTAAAGTAAAGAAAAGTTATTTTAATTTTCTAAATATAAGTGAATGTTATCTATACTATTATTTATGAAGTGATATTGCTGATTTGTCACATACTCCATAATTTTAGCTAATATTGCTTATGTGTCATAATTTTAATAATTTCATATATAAATTATTATATATTAAAACGAATTATATGAATAATATTTCACTCATTTGTCTATTTTTACATGATTTTAGGTAATTGTACTTATTTATCATATTTTTATTAATTTTATATATGTATAAAAATAAGTTTATATTAATTATTTTATAATTATATATATAATATTATATAACTAAAACAAATTTCTACTAATAATATTTGAATTTTATAAAGTAAGATAATTCTTATGTATTATGTAGTTATCTTAAAACTATTTTTTCTATTATAAAATTAAGTTATAATAGTTATAACTAAGTAGAAATCCAACAAAAACATTTATTTGATTATAGATTTTTAAAATTCTATTATTTATGAAGTGATTTTGCTGATTTGTCACATGCTCCATGATTTTAGCTATTATTGCTTATGTGTCATAATTTTAATAGTTTCGTATATAAATTATTATATATTAAAACAAATTATATGAATAATATTATAATTTACTCATTTGTCTATTTTTACATGATTTTAGGTAATTTTACTTATTTATCATATTTTTATTAATTTTATATATGTATAAAAATAAGTTTATATTAATAATATTATATATTTTTTAAAAAACAATAAGATAATTCTTATTCTTTACCTTATTATTTTAGGCAAGTTTGTTTATTTTTATGTTTTTATAATTTTATATATAATATTATATAACTAAAACAAATTTCTATTAATAATATTTGAATTTTAGAAAATAAGATAATTCTTCTGTATTATGTAGTTATCTTAAAACTATTTTTTTCTATTATAAAATTTTAAAATTAAGATATAAAAATCAAACAAAAACATTTATTTGATTATATATTTTTAAACCTTTTTGGATATGAGAGTGTTGTAATTTATAATTAA
>JABAYD010007463.1:20069-30598 GCA_014822095.1 Diplotaxis tenuifolia | reverse complement strand
ACTATGAGATAAAATAATCAACAAACTTAAATAGCTATTTCAAACTAGTTTATGGTGGTATAGTGCTTGAAGATTTACTTTAAAGTTGTGAGACTAATGTTTGAGTATTCCACTTCATTTTCAATCACTAATATATACATCTCAAACAGTAACAATATCTGATTTCTCTTAAGTTTCGAGGTTTAATATAATTCTTTATCCAAGATATTTACTAATTAAAAAAAAATTGTTCTAATGAGTGTGTCTTTTTAATAACATTTACCATTACGCACTTATAACTATTGACATTCTAAATTAAGCAAGTTGCCTAATCATGAAGTGCAGACTTAACAAATGATAACGTTAGAAGTAGAGTTCTCAAATGTTCATAACAATTTATATACAAAAATTGTACAGAATATAATTGAAAAATAAAAGATGCCTTGATGACAGAATAAGCACAAGGCATGAAGGAGGGGACCGATAGATCAAAACAAACATTTAAATGTTTTATATAATCAAGCTTCATAAACCATACACTCAACAATAAAAAATTTACAGTAAACCAAATAAATTAATCAACTTGAAAATGGCTACTATATACTTCTACAACATATATTAATTATTGATTGTAAGCTAAATAAAAATTTGTTGATAAATTTTTATTGGTTCGTAAACTTATTGGTTGGTAAACTTATAGGTTCACCTTATGAAGTAAACGGAAGAAAAACTATTATTCTAAAATTACTTTACACACTTTTCACTAAATATTTGTTTAAGCATCACTAATCATTGTTTACTTCTTCACTTATTAGTGTTTTGCATTAAATTTTGGGTTTTATTTGTTTTTTAGCCTCTAAGTGACCTGTCAAAAGAGAGAATCTTTTCCCTACCCAACTCACCTCTTATTATTTATAGGTATTGCCCATGACTTGATTCAAAGCTCTCTTCTTTATATTTTTCTGTCTAACACATCAACCTCTCTCGCTTTGCTTTATATTAGCATTATAGCTATATGTATGTCATTTGATGAATCATAAATGTCATTATAGAGCTTGCTTTTAGTAAAAGAAAAAAAAACGATCAATGGGGAGGAGACCTTGCTGTGAGAAAACTGGATTGAAGAGAGGTCCATGGACTATAGAAGAAGATCATAGACTCATGAACTTCATTCTTAACAATGGCATCCACTGCTGGAGAATTGTTCCCAAACTCGCAGGTACTTATCTATTTATACATACACATATGTGTGTTTATATATGCATCCATAAATTGGGGTTTTTCTTGTTTTTCTTCTATTATATTTGTTTTGATTCGTGTTTACGTGTGCATGAAGGTTTGTTGAGATGTGGTAAGAGCTGTAGACTGAGATGGATTAATTATCTGAGACCCGATCTCAAGAGAGGTGGTTTTACTGATGCTGAAGAAGAACGTATTATGGAACTCCACTCTCAACTTGGCAACCGGTATTCGATAATTTCATTTATATCATATATGTTTTCGTTACTCTATCTCAAATTAACTATTTGACAAATGAAATATCCCTCCAAATGTTACATCCATCATTCTTGAAATAGTTCCAATATGTTTTAGTCACCGCCTTCATTTAAGTAATTTATTTCTTTTATACATTATGAGAAAAATGAATTTGACGCATATACTTCTGCATGGTAAGTCAACTATGAGACGTACGTAATATAGTGTTACTGTTATGTATAATCACGTTATATGCTAAACACTTTAATTTCGCCTGCGACTTGTTATATGTGTTGAATGATTTGGTCGTTGTAGGTGGTCAAAAATTGCGTCTCATTTCCCTGGTAGAACGGATAACGAGATAAAAAACCATTGGAATACGAAGATCAAGAGGAAGATGAAACATCTTGGTTTAGATTCGGCTACGGGTGAACCAATGAATAATATTACCGACCAAACCGAATCTAACCAGATAACAAAACCAAACGTGTGTCCTACCACCAGAGAAGGAGAAGAAACCAAATTACAGACTCCCAAGGATGAAGTAGACATCGGATCTCTATTCGAAATGCAAGGCAACGAGATATCTATCTCGTCTTCTTCTTTCTCTTCTTCATATAGTAATATTTCAAGAAGTGAATCTTCATCATATTTTGCAAAAGATTCAATCTATTTAGAGCAATGGGACTTACCCTATATGACGGATCCTTTGGTACCATGGGACTTCTTCACCAATCTAGATGATAATCTTTACCTATAATGACAGAATGTGATATAACATTGTAATATATCTATAAATCTATGAATAATCTTTAAGTAATTTGTAGCTTAGTTTCATGTATGTAAGATGTGGATTATGCATGTGGTGAGCGATGTATATTTGCTCATATACGGAAGGACAATTCTCTCAAATATACTATTTTTAAGTTTTTATCACAAAAATAAACCTCACAAATTAAATTGATCAAAATAATATTTTTTTATTTTAATTAGAAATTATTTCCCAAAACTCCACTTCTTAAGCCTAAACAAAAAAATCTAGAATTAGTTAACCCAAAAGGTAAAATGAATATTAACTTATTTTTTATATAACATTTAAGTTTATTTTAATAATTTTAATTTTTAAAATCTATATTTATGACAAAATTCTTTTAAGTATATTTTAGGAAATTACTCTATATAGAAGATGCATACACGTAGTTCTCAAAGTTCAAATTATATATATTTGGAGACTTAGAAATAGGGCCGTGCCTGAATATAGTAGAAATGTGAAAGTCTTGAAAAAAACGGGTAACATAAACTGCAAATCAGTTCTGCCTTAACACAATAAGTTTTGGATTAATTAATACTCCCTCCGTTTCTTATTATAAGTAGTTTAAGAAAAATTTATTTGTTTCAAATTATAAGTAGTTTCCACATATCTAGATAGCGTTGAACTAACAATAATGTCTTTCTAATTAGATAAATTTAGAATGTTTTAATAAGCGTGCTTTTAAACAAAACTGCTTATAAAAAGAAACGGAGAGAGTAGTATATGCCATTATGCTGTCAATGTTTTTTTTATAGTTAGGTGAATGAGGTCAATGCGGCCTTTCACTAAACAAAAGAAACTTTATATATAAGAAAACTTATGAAATTGACAAAACCTTTATCAAAATAAACTTATGATAATTGACCCGTTTCAAGTTAATTATGAGTTCCAAATTATGTTGTACCTACCTACTTTTATAAAAGTAAAATGCATCCGAAAGCATGCATTTGATTTTCTTTTTTGAATAAAAACAAAAACAACAAAGTAATCACTCCTGCTAAAATTTCAATAACTATTATAATTTTTCTTAAGAAGATTTGATTTGATCGGGGCAACATAATTTAAGTTAAACCATATTTTTAAAACCATGGTGACTGTAGTTGTTGGGATAAAAGACAATGTTGCTTCCGCAAGTGTTTGGAGTTTTGCAATCATTGTATTAATTTTTATAATTATATTAACTTTGAGTGCGATAAATTCAACTCAACTCCGTTTATAAACGAATATTTTATATAACAGTAATAAATTTGTAAATTCAAGGAAGCTATTATATTCAAGTCTATTTCAGATATTTTGTGGGGAAGTACATAGCTCACAATTCTCTTAATTTCAAATTAGAGTTCATTTTACCCATACTTTATATAAAATAATTCAAAATACAGTTTAATTCTTAGTTAATTTTTACAATGAAAAACTTTCCTGAATAATTTTTTTATTTATTTTCATAATATTCAAAGAGAAATATAATCAAAAGAAATTTTGTTAGAAGTGTAAGCATGCATTTATATCCAATGGTTAACTAATCTACGCTTTGAATTTAGAGTTAAGGGATGAGATTCGGGATGGATTTCAATTTTTTTTTAAAACAAAAAAAAATATTACAAATTTCATAGTTAAAAAGAAATTATTTTGGTCATTTTTTTAAAGTTATTTTTACGACAATTGTTTTAAAAAAAAATTATTCGAAAGAATTGCCTTTTTAAAATTCTATAATATTTCTTAACTTAAATTTATTTAAGAGAAAAACATCATTAAAACTTCATTTAAATTTTACTTTGAAATTTGCGAGTAATATATAACATTAGTTAAGAGCCGGTTAACCAACTCAGATAGTTTAACGGTGTATGCAAGTACACTTGCTCTTGCACAAATGTTCGTTACATCATCCAACACAAAACCTGTTACATCATCTTCTCTCGTGTACAATGTTGTTGGTTACATCAATAAACATAAAGCCTGTCTCATCATCTTCTCTCGATACTAATGTAACCACTGCCAAGCTCTTACATCGATAAACATATAATCTGTTTCATCATCTTCTAAGCTCTCTTCTCCTTCTCTGGTCTAGGACCCAACAGATTAACATCAATGGTAGCTCCATAACTCTCAGCACTTCTAACAACCGCATCATACGCCTTAGAAGACAACTTAAGCCCTTCACCTTGAGCCTTCAAATGCAACTCATAAGCAAGCCTAGGCTTCCCATCATTAGCAAGCGTCTCAATCAACATCTCATAAGTAATCTCATTAGCCTCAACATTCTCACCTCTCATACGTTGAAACCACTCATAAGCCACGCCACTCAACCCCTTCCTCGCACAAACACTTATCACAGCGTTATAAGTCACAACACTCGGCTCAACACCCTTTGAAACCATCTCCTTGAGAAGCATATCCAAGAGATTAAACTTGCCCTGTCCTGTTAAAACCGAAGCCATTATAGTATAAGCATGAAGATTAGGCTCAATCCCTACCTTAATCATATGGTTCCAAACCCTAAACGCTTCATCATATAACTTCCCTTTCTCAAGTGCACTTAACAACGCACCGTATGAGATAACCGTTGGCTTCTCACCGTTCTCAACCATCGCTTTAAAGATTTGTATCGCTGCTGCGGTCTCTGAGGCCTTTGAACACGCAACAAGAACAGCGTTCCAGTGTCTACTCTGAGGTTTAATTCCTTTCTCTTCCATCTTGTTAAGTAGCTTCACTCCCCATCTCCATATCCCTCTCTTGGAAGCTGCACTCAGCAAGATACTGAAGTGAGAGACTACAAGCTCGTAAGATAAGTTGTTTGGTTCAGGTCCTTCATCGAGAAGATCCTCGTAAATCTCCAGAGCAGCCCACCATTTCTTAGCTTTACCCATCAGCCAAATCAAGTGGTTGCAGACAGATAAACTTATCTCAGGAAACCTCTCTCTGATTCTTTTGTACAACTCTTTACCAACAACGTAGTGTTCTTCACGTGTACACGCCCATATAAGCCGTTCATGCTCTTCCCTACTTGGCCTAACCCCTGCATTGCCCATTGCATTTAACAGCTTCAACACTTTAGTAGTTAAATTCTCATCTTTCACCAGCCAACGTCTCATCACTTGGTAACAGATTCTACCAATGAAGTTCTCAAGCTTGAGAAACTCAACCTCCCAGTTATGATCAGTGTCGTAACCTATCTCCCTCTTAGAGTATCTCTCTCTGAGCTCAACAAAGAACTCAAGAGCTCCCATTCCATCTTCCATTCTTCTGTAAACCAACAAAGCTGTTGAATAAGTTACCGGAGAAGGCTCAAAGCCTTTCTCTTTGAGTAAATCAAGAACCTCAAGAGACTTGTGAAACTCTCCTTGTTCCATGTAGATAGCCATCAGAGTGTTGTAAGTGACGATGTTTGGAACAATACCTTCTTCCTCCATACCATTCAGTATCTTCTCTGTTTCTTCAAACCCATTAGACTCTTTCACTGCACCCAAAAGACTATTGTATATGAATAGGTTTGGACCGCCTGACTCATTCTTCTTCCTCTTGAGCCATTCTACTACAGCCATTGCTGGCTTAAGTCTCTTGTCCTTGCCGAAACCTCTTATCATAGCACAGTAGACTTGAAGAGGCAACTCTCCTTTCTCCTTGAGAACAGCATCCACATCATCTGCAGTCTTGGCAGCTCGTAAACTATACGCTAGTTCTCTTACATTAACTCTTGAACTGGTTTTTCCCCCTCTTGAATCTTCTTCCCTCGAGACTTCTTCCTCTTCTCGTTGCTCCGTGGCCCATCCTACACCAACAGATGATCTCAACAAACTTCTCTTTGGCTCACACAGAAACAGAATTTTTGAGATACCACCAAAGCAAGCTTGTTGAACAAAAGAATGTCTCTTTCTAATCTTACGGCTAACTACAGAACAAGAACAATCCAACTCAAATTCCAATCTTGATCCAACCAAAAGACCAGACTGTGATGGCCAAATGCTTAAAGCTTGCATCTTTAACACCAGCTATAATAACCCATGAACTGAAACTCCTCAAAGGTCGCACCTTTGCTAGCCTCGAGCACAGATGCTTACACCTTCACACAACAACCAGCAAAACGCGATGACCCTTAACAAAGCAGAATCTTTGTGTGAGAAACAGAAAGTGAATATCAAACACGAGCATTCATTATACTATCGCTCGATTTGTTCATGCTACAGCTTCTCAATGAAGCATAATCTCGTAGACGCAGCCACACCGGAGAGAGATGGTTTAGTGATGGTGTGGTGCGCTTGTGGCCATTCAATTTCTGTGAGCGGGTAAGCTTCGACTGCTGCAAGGAGAGTGACATTAAACAATCTCGTTTTATTTGTACGAGTCCATAACTTGGCCCAAACTTGTGTGTTTGGGCCTTTGAGAATTATGAAACTTTTCTATCTAATATTTTGATTTTATAAAAAAATGTTACCAACTATGCATTGTTTTTTTTTTCGTTTATGGAATTGTTTTCGAAATTTTAAATCAATAAAAATAAAATAGATACAAATGTGTTAGTTTTGATTAATTAATTCTGTCAATGTGATAATTAGAAGATTTTTTCAAGTGGTTTTCTTTTTTTTGCAAGCAGAAATAGATATATGACAGAAATGCATTAAGGACCATACTTAACGATTGGAGGCAAAGGATATATGTTCCGTTGTAAAGTTCCAATAAACATGTCTGGCCCATGCACATAGATATATAAATAATACAAGTAAAAGCTTCCACAAAAACATTATTGTGTGCATAGATAAATATTCAAATGATATTATGTCTATACATTATAATTTTTATGTATAATATATGGGCAACCATGTTGGTGGGTCGAGAAATATAAATGTGGATTCCCCATATCTCAGATAGCGTCTTCTAGCTACTACAACATGTTGATGTGTCATATCACCTTGTCCAAATATATGATCTTGATTACATACATGTGCATGTATAGGGCATGTATGGTTTGGTTTTATGTTGGAGATCTATAATAAGATCGGAGATAAATCTAACGTAACGTTCAAGGAGACGATCACTAATCTGGTGGGTAAAATGATATAGTTAGCCTTTTGATATAATTACAATTAGTTGCAACAGTAAACTTGAGTTAAGATTTTGATTCTGCTTTGATGCAAGCAATAACCATGATGCATATCGGTCAGTGAATTTTAGTTTATGATTGATTAGATTTTGCAGTAAACTGGATATTCCCCTGATAACTATTACATGATCAGATTGGCAAATCGTAAGTAGTTATAAGCTGAGTTGTTTGATCCCAGACATATAAATAATATCGTGTCAGAGATTTATTTTAGATTCATCGTATTTTTATACAAACAATGATATTTTTCTTATGAACTTCGAGCTAATCAGTAAGCTATCTTTTATAATTTGTAAATTTGTCGTTATTTCAAAAGGCTTTCATGCATTATTAATTTTCCAAAATGGTCCTACCACATGGTGATGTTTACACCAAGACTCAAGTTCACCCGAGAATCGTAATCACCTTGATTGGCACTAAAGAACAAGTTAAACTACTGTCCGTTTTACTTGATTTGAAGATATATGATTAAACAACTATCATCGGCACTTTTTTTGGGGTCCCCTTTTTCTATGTTTTTCTTTTTCATCCACGACCATTGAAAGGATTGGTATGCTTGTTTATACATTCAATATACAAGTACCATTGACAAACAAAATAAGTTATGAAAATATTGTCAAACTGAGATAAACTTTAATACAACAAGGTCGGCCCGCCAAAATTCATAAATAAACAAAGTCTGCACATAATTATTTGGAAATCGTATAGTTTTTATTGTTTTTTGCTTGCATTTTTTCGTGATCGGTCCTTCAATCAAGGGAACATTGTTTATTATCTGTCGAACCATCGCCCATGTGCTGAAGCTCTTCTTGTAACAAACTCGATCAATCCTATTTAAATCTGGTTTATCCATTGTCGGCACATATTCATGGCTTTTCCAATTGTTTATTAAGTGACTCCACATTATTACTTTATAAACATTATTAAAAGAGGAAGACTTGTAAATTGTGAAAAGCAGCTTGCACATGCAAGTATGTATGTGGGTTTGTCCTTTTCTTAACCTCTTGTCTCCTATATAAACCACCTAAATGTTTCCATGTTTATGTATCCCAGAGCTCGAGATAAACACATAAGAAACTTATTGAAAAAACTCCATAGAAATCAAAGTTGAAAGAGATGATGAAGTTCAAGTCTAAGAGATTTGGGATTAGATTTGGTTTTGGTAAAAGAACCAACAACAAAGGCACACAACAAGATCAACAACAAAAGGGATTTGGTAGTAACAACATCAACAGTGGCTGCTGCAATAACGAGATCAAATGGGAACTTAGGCCAGGAGGTATGCTTGTTCAAAAAAGACAAGAGAGCATCGGTGAAGACTTGATCTCCGTTAGAGTCTCTACTTTTGCTAATTTTCATGATCTCTCCATTGAAGCCACCTCCACTTTTGGTAAATTCACATCTCTCAACACTTATTTAATTAATAATTTGGTATAATTACAGAATTTGTTACGAATTTAGATTAACATATGCGAGTTCACGAAAGTTATCCTTTATTAAAATCACACAAAAAAAACATTTGGAACTATGGCATTTCAGAAAACCATTCTAAGAGATGAAATATCTAAAATAGAATGTCAAATTTCTTTGTTACTGAAAAAGTATAAATTATACAACTATTTGTGATTTACAATTGATTTTATACTTATGGATTCACAGGAGAACTTAAGATGGTACTAGCACTGCTTACCGGTTTAGAGCCAAAACAACAAAGGCTATTATTCAAAGGGAAAGAAAGAGAGGATGATGAATATCTACACATGGTTGGTGTTGGAGAAAAAGACAAAGTGCTGTTGTTAGAAGATCCTGCCTTCAAAGAGAAAAAGCTTAACAACATTTCCACATCTTGTCCCACTATAATCGTATAAACAGCTAAACAGTTTGTCAAATTAGTTGTTTGTTAACTTCTTGGTAAAATATAAAACCAGCCAAGAATAGTTACTCGATAGGATTGTCATGCATAATCACAATACTGATTATATAAATTTCTATTGCGAATGTGTAGAACTAATGTTTACATGCTGTAATATATTTTAAGGTTTTCAAAGACTTTCATACTTTTAGTTTGTTTTATTTACTTTTAGTGAGTTTTTTAGTTACATTCTGAAAACGATAACACAAGAAATATGATGCACGCCATTATCTCTAATCGTTAATATCCACTTTCATTGTTATTATCTGTTCAGTTAATTTTTACAAATTGGTTAAGTTTCCTAATAATATAACTAAACCGGGCAAACCAACGAAAAACTCTGCATAACCGAGCAGGTCAAGACCCCTATACAGACCAACACCTCTCAAAGCTCAATATATTCCGGTTAGGCCCTAAAAACGATTGTACCAAACATCCGCCACTTGGTTATTTCGAGAAGACTAGTAAGTACTAGCATGTCCACAAAATACAAGTCTAACCACCAATTGTTTTATTGGTTCACGAATCATCTCTCTTCACAAACCGGCCCTGAAAAGAGATGAAACCAAAACTAATGATTAATCAGAACCAGCAGTTCCACGCATCAAACCAGTTCTAGCCAGTTACATGTAGTCCTAATAGTTTGTATTAGTATAGCCATCGTGATCACAACCCTAGTGTACATATGTAAATTTTTGAAAAGAAAAGGATGTAAGCTTTACTTTAATACGAGGACGTTTCTCAGCGTTGAGTTTACGAACTTGGTATCGAATCCTCTTAGAGAAAAGGCGGCTTTGCCGCTTCTCTTTATACCGGAGCAAACTAGCTTCTCTATGCTCTCTCCATAACCTCTCCGCTGTCTCCATCTCCGGCACTGCCCATAAACTCCCTACCTCTCCGCCACCCCTGGTTAACACCTAAACCATCATCAAAACACATTTGCCTAGTATCAATTCTCTGAACCAGCTTAATTAATGACAACGATAAAAAATCATGACATTTTACTGTTCTATAGTCTTCAAAAGATAATTACTACTTTATAGTCAACGCGATAATATTATGACAACTTTTCAAAAGTAAATTAGGTTATCATTATTACAGTCTGAAGAAAGTACCCGTGGTCTCATTAATATTTCACCGGTAATTAGTTACAAAAAATAACCCAAAGAGATATTCCCTCCGGTTCACGTTTATATTAGTTATAGAAAAAAATTTAGTTTAAAAATAAGTGTCCTTTTATAATTTCAATGTAG